>VUJU01000407.1:0-110874 GCA_009835225.1 Aphis craccivora
TTATAATTATTATCCTTAGTTGTTAACAAACATTCGACACTCTTAAAATTAAATGTTCAAATAACATTTTATTTGAATCTACTTTTGTTCACCTAACCTCAGGAAGTAGGCAGTGGTGAAGGGATTTTAGGATTTTATTAAGACAATCTTAAATTATTTAAATGATTTACTCCAAATTCTAGTTTTTATTATATATATATATAATATACCTATATATATGTATATAATATAATATATACATTACATATATATAATCACATTGTTTAGTTACCATATTATATACCTTCAGAATGGATAAATTATTATATACAATCAATATTTATTTTATAATTTTTTTTTTTTGTTTCTGTATAATAATATTCATTATATTATTGTTCCTAAAAAGTTTATCTATAAAAAAGTGACACTTATATATTGTAGCCTAAACGGCTAAAACAATTGAGCACAGAATACTCAAACTGGTAATCTTAAATTTACAACATTATTATATAATATAATATAATATTACTAACATATAATACAACATAATCAATTGATGTATAATATTATTATCGGTATTATATTTACAAGTAGACGACGTAATGACCTTACAAACTACTATACGCGAGTCCTGTCTCACATATTCAAAAATCAAAACAATATATAAAAAAAAAAATACACAATAATATAATATATTTATAATGAACAATAGAACTTTTTTATTTTTTTTTTTTACACATTATCTACAAAACATTTAAATTTATAATATTATTATATATTACTTGCAGTTATTTCGTTTTTGGTAGATCGATAAAAAAAATCAAACCATATAATTATACATCAATATCCAGTACACCTGAGTCTATTATATTATTAGGATATAAGTATTTACATTTTATAATTATTTATTATATAACCATAAATGACAGAGGAAAAAAAATGAATATTGGACGTTACAATGACAATTCGTTTTTTTGGTCGCCAGAATATTTTTATCCGTCGTATTTTTTATATACCTATATATATACTATACTTATTTTATACTATAATATTATATTATACTTATAACTATTTATAATTATAATAATTTTTCTGGGTTTGCATAATAATACTAATAATATAATAGTAATAATAATACTATGATACCGAGAAATTCATCGTCGTTATATTATTGTGTATACGTATATATAGGTATTTTGAAAAAAAAACCATGTTTGTGGGTTGTTTGAAATGTCAGTGTGGGTGGTATATAATATTATAATACTGTCATGAGGTGGTCACTGGACAATGTCGCGGCCGGAAGCGTCGTCGGCAAGTATGGGACGGTACCTACGTTTACAGTGAAGTACCTACCCAAGGGATTTGAATATTATAAAGTTGTTGTCTGTAGTGTAGTAAAACTATTCGGGCTATGGGCGAAACTACAAAACTGGTGACTGGTGAGATAAAGCCGGAAAGGCCATTGGGACATTTCTCTCTACCTACGTGAAAATATACAGTAATGTATAATACTATAATGTACAATTTTACATTAAATTGCTTTAATTATCGCCGTAATTATATAATACAATTTTATAGGTTGGTAGGTAGTTGCTAGTTGATAAAACGCAACATGATTGCATAACAAGAAATACAGAGGTTGTCGGTGCAGATGAGCTATGAAAAAGATTCCGCTAGAGATAATTAATTTAACTGTTCTCAAATTGTTTTCGTCCTGTGCTTTTATAAGGGATAAACGCGTGCTTATTTTGAAGTTTTAGAAAACATGTTTCTCTGAAATTAGTAATTACTGAACAAAATAACTCCTATTTTGCATATAATAAAATCATTATATAATATTAAATTTAAAAAAATGCATCTAATTTTTAATAATTTTTTTTTTTTAAATCTAATAAACCGCTTTTTCTCTTTTTTTGGTGTTCTATCATTTTGTATTTTCACCTATAATATGATTTTGGTGCACAATCGTTTTGCGTTTTTTTAGGAAAAAGGGTAAAAAGTTCGCAATCATGCTGCTTCGGATACATAGGTGTAGGGGCGTTTAAATAAAGGTTTGCGAGACTTGAACGGAACCGACCGCGTCGAAACGAGATTCGAATGGCAGACGATAATACAATTTGAAACCCTTTGGCAGCCCATGGAGGTAGGTAAATAGGTATAGGTAAACATTGCGGTACCTATACATTAATCATACTTACCCGTTTATGTATAATAGCTACTATTTTGTTGTCTGAGCAGTTGTCTAGAGACTATAGTATAATAATAACTTATCAAGTCTATACTATTTTTAATATACGGTGTTGGTGCTACCCCCAATATGTACGTTTCAGCCAAATTACTATGGGTCTATATGATTGCGGGCCGTATAATAAATCTATGTTGTTTATATCGTAATAATAATAATAATTTAAATACCCTGCACACGTCTACGAGTAAAAATAAAAAGAATAGTTAATAAAACATTAATAATAGTTAATAAATAATAAATAATAATTATAATAATATAATAATAATATATACTAATATTTAACTCACAATATGACCAATATAATGTACACAGTATATACCTAAATAGTAAATGGTATGTATGTGTAGAAATAACGTCGCACAATATTAAAATATACCAGACTAATAATAATAATAATAATAATATTAATATATTTAAAACAATTTGAATTTAATCGAATCATCGTTGTACACATTTCGAGAGTAAAACAAATGGGGTTTTAAGAGATAAAACCATAACAATATAACACGACGGTGGTGGAGGCAAATTAGGGCAATAACAATATAATATAATATACATTTTATTGTGAATGTCGTTTTACGTATACAATAAAAATTATTAATCAAGTCATAAGTGCACGCCACTAGTTCGCCCGGATATTATCTACGAATTTTTGAAACGTGGACAAAATACTGCACACATGCAAAAATGTACGCACACTTATTGTTTTTGATTTAAAGGGATATTAACGTAGGTCCTTTGTTAAAATCATATTATTATCGTGTAGAGTAGGTATACTTAACGGGTCAGTTGTTTGATGGTCATAAAAAATGAAATCTAAACATCTTATAGACATTCGAGTTTCTTCCCTCGAAAGAATATTTCCCGCTAGTACCGACACTACACACATCATACATATACGCAAGGGTATTATAATAGCGACAAGTAGGTTATAACCTCGATAAGTCGACGGTACCTATATATGTGAGATTCAAACGAAACGTATTTTTAATTTTTGCTTCTTCTAAAAATCCACTATAACACAAACACATAATAATAATAATAATAATAATAATATATAATATAATAATTAGAATATATACCTATAGATGATTTTCGACAGTGAATTTTATCATAGTATTAATAACGGACAATAATAGTATTACAGGTAGGTATGTAACCGCACACAATTATTTTTTTAATTAAGGGAAAAATCACGAATACAATATGATGTCTTTATATTATGTGTATAATATATAGAGATAATAATAATAATAATAATAATAATAGTTAACTCAAATTTAGAATTGATTTTTTTCCACTTAAAATATAGGCGTACACATATTTAACGCGTATGTACGAATAAACACTAGGTATACAACAATAACAACAACAACATAAACAACAACAAAAGCAACAACAACAACAATTATAACAAGAACGACAACGACAATGAATAAAAAAAAAATTGAGAATTTAAAACGACTTGTCCATTTTATATTATCGTTAAAGATGAGGATCGTTGCAACTTTATCGTTGTCTTTATATATTTTACCTTTGGGCGTTCGTACATTAGTTTGTTATTATTTAGAATATCGATATTTTAGCATATTAATATTATACACGTGGATATAATATTGTACATAAATCATTACGTCTGAACCGCCGGTCAGAAATTGCAGTCGATCGACTAGATCGTTTTCGCAAGTTATTTGGCCGTTGTGCCTCTGCGTCCAATACCTATACACATATGAAGAATCGAAAATCTGTCTCTAAAGGTTCCCCCCTAAACTGCATTCGGATGTCTAATAAGTTGCAGAGAGGGCTTGTGATTTTATTTGCTTATATATAGGCAAGGTTAAAAATGTTGCTGTCTTTTTTAAATATATAAATAATTGATCATAATATTTCAAAATAAACTACCTCCTGAAAATAAAGTATACCCCCTAAACCCTAGTTATAGGTGTTATTTTATCCTGTGCATCCCCCTTTAACTGTATTTTCCTCATTTGCGACTCCTTTAAGTCATAAAAGTAATCATATATAGATCCTTGTGTTGGGGGGGGAATGTCCTTTTCTGTTAATATTTTTTTATAATTTTTTACTTTGGAGAAATTAAATTTGTGAAGTAACAAAGTAATGTCTTGATAAAATAAACATACACTTAATATTTTTGATGATAAATACCTCATACACATATAATATAATGATATACATATATTTTATAGGTATATTACATATATATATATATATATATGTAATTTAGTGGTGGAGTGAACGCATTAGGAAAACGTAGTCATAATTACGCACTTTTGCTGGAAAAATAAAATTTAACTGTATTATACGAATTAACAGAAATGTAAAAATGACGTTTATTTTTGATGTATAATTCATAATAAAGTTTATCAATTGAACGAATTCAATTGTGGTATAGTATAGTAAATTGGAAATAATTGTTCTTCATAATACGAATATGATGATTTAGTTTAATTTCAATTGTTTTTGAATTTTTTCGGCTTATGTTTTGTGGTGAGACTATTATACTATATTATAGTTTATAATAAAATAATACAATTTACATGTATAGTAAAATTTAATAGAGCAAAAAAACAATATCGATATATTTGTATTTTTCAATAACACATTATTATATCGTAATAATATAACTATTATACATATAATAATAAGTCATATTATTATTATTACAGTTGTACAACATTATTAAAAAAAAAAAAAAAACACTTTGGCAGTTGCGATCTCGGATTTGACCTATGTATGCGCATTTTTAACGAATGCGTTCATGTTAAATATACACTACGGAAAACACTTTATACAAGATTATTTTAATATAGGTAATATTTAGATACACATGTAGAAGACAATTTTTGTTATACCGCACTAGCACTAGACATAGATAGATATATATATTTATACGATTTATAGTAATATTAGTTATATATTTAAAAGTAACCCTGGTAAAATATGTACACGAAAACAAAATTCAATAACAACGATATAGGTACATATAATATATTTTAATATTATATACTTGTATATTGCACCAAGAACTTTAAAACGTAATAATAACAATCATAATTGGTGTATTATAATAATTATTATTTTATATATTAAATTCATAGGCAATAAAGGTGTTTAAAAATATTGTATTCGTAGGTAGGTATACACACTAGAATGATACCTATAGGTACAATGCAGAGTATTGATCGACGAATGATATTTGGTACGTAGTAAAATGCGTGCCCGACGACGGATGTATATTATAATAATATGGTACGCTAAAATTACATTTTCCGATGGCTTCGCGCCCCATTCACGTAGTACATAGACGATTACGAGACCAGCTTATGACCGCAATAAAAAGAAAAAACTCGGAAAAATCCCGGATGTTGTTTTTTTTTAAATATTATTTTCCGGTGGAAAAAAATATCTAGTCGTTGGTCGTGTGACAAAAATACAAATAAAATCCAAAAGTCATTTATGAGGTGAAAAAGCAAAAAAAAAAAAAAAAATAATGGCAAACGATATTATGAAGTCGGTGTCGACTAAACCACCGTGTGGTAAAGAGAGAGAAAGAGAATGTGGAAAAATAAAAATGATAGAGTTAATACGAATACATACGAAACGCACGTATTACATTATAGAGGAAACCGTTGTAAATCGATTCGTTATCGGAAATCCATAGAGGAGTGTTGTTTACGTATAGGTAGGTACTGAATGCGTTGTTAAATATTTTTTTCTTGGAAAATCGGAACTAAAGAAACGTGATCGAGATGGTTTATATGTATAAGGATTGAAGAAAAAAAATCGCGAGAAGAGCAAACATTGGCAAGAGAATATTACTCGTGGATAAAAGTATTGAGAGTCGGAAAGATTATAGAGTTTATAACGTATTACCATGTTATTGATTTGATAGTGTGAAATCACAAGTGAAATTTATATTTATTTGTGTTTATAAAAAATGAAATACTCGCTGGACATCATTTTTCGAGTGACACGGTGCCAAACTAATAATAATAATAATAACAATTAATAACTTAAACTGCTTTTGTCATTTTACCATTATATTTTTGATATACTTTTTATTTCGTCCATAGTAAACGCCAAAGATTTAATTTAGATGTAAGCGTATCAAACAGAATGATGACGGCAACGGTGGTTAAGAGTATCGACTTACCGAGATGGTATTGTGTTGAGGTTTGATGAGTTTTATGGAGGGATGGATGGGACTAAGGCTTACTGAACTGAAATAATTAATTATTCTGGAAATCGTGTGACGAACGTTAAATGCTAAATTCCGTGACCCAGAGACGCGATTCATCACTCGAGTGCTTTTGGAATATGAGTCTAATATATTATTTAAATAAACGGGATAATGTATTTTCAGGGAACATTTTGTAAGGGAAATGGGAATATTTCATATGGACTGAAAACTTTTACTACTGCACTTACTATACTTCTGATATAATAAACATCTGTGGTGATGTATTAAAAAAACGAGTACCTTGAAATAAATTTTTGAGGGATGGGAGATTGAACTATCACTCCCCAGGTATGTAATAGGCCTGCCTTGTGTCGTAGTAGTTGTTTTATTATCATCATAATTAAATGGTGTAGCGTCGAACATACTGATATTATAGGTAACCTATATAGGTATTATAAGTAATATTGTTATCGTCGGCAACTAGATGATTAAATACACGATTTCGTATAAACGTGTGCTCATTATAAAAACCTACGAATAAATTGTAAAGGTGAGCATCCTAACTTAATTTAACCAGACGTAGATCCTGAGAAGGGAAAGGGGCTTTAGCCTTATTCTTTCTTTGAAAATGTTACATATGTTATAATATAAATAAAATTGTTTACACTGTTATTAAATCTCATCTGTACCTATAATGTTATTTTTAGTCTATCGTGTATACTAAAATCATAATTGTATTTTTTCTAGAAAAAATTTGTAGCCTCTCAAATTCTAGATTTTTAGATCCACGCCTGAGAACTTAATCTAATCAGAGCCGGCGGTTATACGACGTCAACGTATATATTTATAAGAATCATTATTGCTAATATATCAAAGGTCAAGAATTAAAAATTATAATAACAATAATAACGACGAAGACGACTTGTTATTAGGTATACGCGCTAGCGATGGCCGTCGACCATTCGCACAAAAATTTACTATATATATATATAATATTATCATAATATTCACAACTATAAAAATAATTATATAAGGGACGATAATCGCGTTATAACGGCCGCTGCTGCCGCAGGACCTTTCATCTCGTCCTGTTCTGCCACTTGCGTCCTCTAAATTGGACGACTAGTGGCGGTTACCGGATTCCTAGATGACCGACGGTCCTCCGGCGGCAGCGGCGTTCAATTTACGTCAGTGTTTGTATTCGGGGAAATGTTTGTTGTTGAGCAGCGCGGTACGCAGTTCGGGGACCGCGGTCGTGGTCGGGTCGGGGTTGTTGGCAGGGGAGGAGCAATGTTGTTGTTGTTGGTGGTGGTGATAGTTGTCGTTGTTGTTGCTGCTGCTGTCGGCGGCGGTGGTGGTGTTGTTGGCGGTGGTGATGATACTGGTTGTGGCGGTGACGGTGCGGATGTCGTCCGTTGCGCCGTTTCGCCGCTGTCGGCACCGAGGTGACGGCGAATGGCCGCTGCCGCTGCTGGTGACCGATGGCGGGTCGTACCCGGTGTGGTGTTGATGGTGCGCCGAGGACCGGCGACTGCTCCGGGCGCTGCTGCTGCCGCCACTGAGGGCTGCCGCCGGCTGTCGGACGCCGTTGTCGGCGATGGCCGCGACCGCCGGCATGTCCATGCTAGCCGACCGCGCTATTGGTCGACGAGCTTCCGGGGGAAACGGAAAACAAAAAGAAAGAACAAAAACCAAAACGTTTATTATATACACTAACGGTTCACCACCAAGTCTATAAAATTCGAGATTTTATGCAAAAAAGCAATCTAGAAAGAGTATTACTTCTGGGAAATTTGAACAAAATTTGGTACTTGTTTGCTATCCCGCGACTCTACACTGCGCAGTAAATAATTTATCACATAAATTTAATGGGAGTATTAAATATTGTTGGAAATGACTCATAAAATTAAATTTTAACATTGTCTTAAAATATAAGTTAACAACGTTATTTTAAAGATAGGCTAATCATTTATATTACTATCATGATTATAATGTAATAAAATACAATTTAGTAGTACTTAAAAAAATATATCGATGTACAGAGAAATATCGATCATGGATCATAGATATTTTAGATTAAAGACTTCTGAAATAAGGTTAGGATGATAAATTGTATATTATGATTTGGTGGTGATGACAAACAAGTACAAAAAATGTATTGCGATTAAACGGACCAAGCCGGTAGGTACCGAAAAAAAAACGAGCTTGTGGACAGCAACGTACTCGAAAATACTTGTTTGTTCGAAATACCGTAATACTTCGACATTAAAATTTTGTAATCGAAACACATTTTTACATATAATTTAAATGTTATAAGAATCTATATATAGCTTTATATAGAACTTAGTCTTATCAAAAGTGAACTTCATAATTATTATTATAATATTACTGCAGGCTACTGTAAGGTAATAACTAATAATAATACTTTCTAACTTAATGTTTATAATAATATTAGATTTTATAACATAATGTAGAGAATAGACCATCGAATAGTATCCCGTTATGCTTTATTATAGTTGAATTTCGGATGAACGGGGAAAAAAACAGTGGTCCATCCCATACATATATTTATTTTATACAGCAGCTGTGGACGTTTCGTTTTTTTCTCGTCTTGTTTTTTGCACAACTATGAAATTCATTCGGAAACGACACAGTCGATTAACTGTGAACCGATTTATCTGCCAGGATAGTATATATTATATTCGAGTTATTGCAGTCGTAACGAAACGTTAAGGAGAAGAAAAAAAAACAAAACGATCACGCACGCGGCTTTCAAAATTCTACTAGTGTTAATATTAATAATATTTTTTTTATCATATACACATAAAAATATATATACTATTTTATTGTATATAAATCATAATTTATCAGTGGTGGTTATAAGCATATTTCTGAGGTCACATCAATATTTTATACATGGATTGAACATGCATTTATGCACCTTATACAATTTAGAATACCATGAAAGCTTTTATAATTTTAGTAAGTCAACATTCATCAGTAGGTAACTAATAAGTATTTAGTCATGAAAATTGGTAAAACGAAAATTGTATATTAATTAAATCATATAATATAATATATCTGCATGAATGTAAAATATTTAGAAATTTATATTTTTTCTAAATTGCATGTATGTATGTAATTAAATATTAAAAAAAAAAAAAAAAACCACCACTGAATTATAAATATATGTATGACACATACGTACTTAATACAATATATTATATACAGGTTGATTTTTTAACGTACACCACTAGTTTCATAAAATATGGTCCAGGTGCTAGTGGGTTTTTCTATGTTTTTTCTAAATAAATTTATTATTCCAAAGGAGTCGTCATATTTTTAGAAAAAAGACGAAATATGAAATGAAAAATTTTTGTTCGGAATAATCTATAAGAAAGTAGTGATATTGGACCAGTAATCGGGAACATCTTGTGTATTAAACGAATCATTCTGTATATAATATAATATAGCACTACTATGCTATGTTATTCGAGAATTATATATATTATAGTATTATACGTACGTGTATATATTTATAATGATAATAATATGACGTGTATACAATAGTAAAATAATATACAGAATGATTCAATAAGAATGCTCGCCTCCAATTTTTTTTACTTAATAATATAAATTTATTTAAATTAAAAATATACTGGACACTGCATAATACATTTAATTTCTTGAGATTTTTAGTTATATTTAAGGAGTGTCTTGGGTTGATATAGACTTCTGTTATTCAAATAAGATTCCAAATTTTTACTGTAAATGATTTTTATATTTGATTTATTTATTTTTTAAATTTACTTAATTAGTATTTTCAGTGCAACTATTCGTTAAATAATTTATAGTTGAAAAGTGGAGAGCTTCTATCAACACATCATACTTCCTTAAATATATTTAAATATTTCAAAAATAAAATTTTGAAAAACCGTATTGTTGAAGAAAAAAGGGGGTGAGCATGCTTGATGAATCACTCTGTATATCGATCAATTATAATATTATATAAATAGCGCCTATGACGGGTTTGTGCATGTGGTGCATACCTTTCGCTGTCGGGGGTATTACACGCGTTCCGACAGGAGGGCGGGTGGTCTGCCGATTCATAGATGCTTTCCTCACCTGTTGTCGAGTGGACGGTGGCCGCCGACGCCCGGGTTGCCGCCTGTTGGTACGGCGACGCCGAGCCGCTGGTCGCCCTACTCGCCGGACGGTACCAACCCCTCACGAACCTTGGTTCTTCGCATCTGTGGAAAACGGCAGGAGGTGAACAAAATAGAAAAACAATTTTCGTTACAATAATTGCACGGCACGTCATATTAATATATTGATCATCTCGAGCATCCTAGATCGACGTGTACTCTTACACACGACTAATGATAATATTAAATATATTATTATAATTAACTAGCACTTACGTGTAAATGTAAGAACACGCATTAATTATTTATTTTATAACGGGATCTGTGAATAGTTAAAAATTCATACCCTTCCCATTTTAAACCTAATCGTGCTACTACGATGATTACATAATATGTATGGAATACGATATTGCAATATGGGAAGTATGACTATTAAAACTAAGATTTCTATACCTACATTGTTTAGCATTTATAAATTCAAAAATAAATTGGTTGTCAACTGAAGATGTTAAATTAAGACAATTTGTTGAATATTATTTATAATGAAGTTTTAAAATTGATGGTAAAATACTTTATTGTACTATTAATTAATTTTTATATAAACACTATTTAATGCTTGATAGAATATAACATTTTTTAGAAATTCTATCATTTTTTATTGTAAGTAAATTCTAGTGTTTGATTGATTATAGTTTATAATACTGTGACGTGTAATAAATTTAATTAAAATAATCACCCAGGATGCGCGTCATGTCTATAGTGTCTATCGACTTCTGTTTCGGACATTCTGTTTTCTTCCGAACCAGAAGGACTGTGCCTTACGGTGTGTTCTTGAATTTGCTTGAAAAGGTCTTCGAGATTACGTATACGAATTGTAGAGGAAACCTCTTTAGCGGTCTCTTCTTCGTCTTCCGGTGCTTTAATAAACATATTATTATTATTACAACTAGATGTAACTTAAAAACACGCAAGTATTCAAAATACGCACCGATATCTGTTCGTCTGCTGGGCCTTCGATATGGATGTCGATGACATGTTGGCACTCCACTTTCAGATAAAACGGTATGACTTTGAGGAAGTCCATGTCCTAAAAAACAAATTTTATTGATACTTATTAATTGTTCAAAATGTCTAATTTTATTACAAACCCTAATAATAGTTAATATTTTTTGGTTCTATACTTATGTGACTTATTATTAATATAATAATATTTTAAATATTATTATATATATATATACATAAAACATTTATTGAATTGAAAGTTTAAAATGTTTAGGTATAAATGAAAATAGTAAATAGAAATGCATAATTTAATTTCACTAACTTTCTTCACACAGTCTTTCTTGACTAGCTGTAATACGATTGTAAGCCGATTCAGCAGTTTCAGTCAAGGTGCGCCATAATAAGTCTTCACTACTTGATCTGGCACCAGATGATGATCTATGGGCGGCGGTACGAAGTTTTTCTAACAAGTCTCCGTGGTAACCATCAAGTGATTTGATTTTCCTTTCCATGTCAGATATACTTACAGACCCTGGAGCCAGACCACAACTACTTCCACGTCCACTCATGTGAAGGTTTTCTATAATGAATAATTCAAATAAAACCTTTGGAGTCAAAAAATCCCTTAAAAATTGTTCATACTGTTGGACACGTTTCGCTTGATTTTTAGAAAGTAATGAAACTTTTACATTTTAAAACAATATGGTCAAAATAGTTATATTTGTGTGCCTTAAGTTAAATTCACTAGGGTATAGAACGAACTGACATAACTGCGTTGGAAGTAAAAGAAAGTTATACAAATGAGTTAATGTCAGTATTCATAAAATATTGGTGACAGTATAATATATAGACATATAACGTTCAACAAGTTGAATTCACAACGATGAAATCTCTGGAGGAAATACAATAATATACAATCATAAGTAAAATAAAAATAAACTTACCTTGGACGTTCATATCATCTTCGTCGTTAGGGCATAGGCCTAATCTGGACAAGTTTTGTGATTTATGCTCCCTAAAATAAATTTATATAATTTGTATATTTTGTATGACAATTTTTAAAATATAAGGAAGATACATTTATAAATATTCATGATATACTTACATAGAAATACCAGAAGTGCTTGGAGACATATGATTTTGATGAAAGAGCATTTTATGGGATCCAGTTTCTGAGCGACTATAATACAAATTAATTTAGAACACATTATAGTATTATTGTTTAAATGCGTATGATATTGATTTATTCAACATAAAAATATATACTTAAGATTTTTACTATTTATGTACATAATATATTGTGTAAAGTTTGAACCATTAAACTATTATGAACTTTTCATAAAAGGTTTTGAGACTTATTATTATTATAATAAGTTCATAGTAGGTAGATTGTGTGGTATTTTCTTAGAGGGTGGGAGAGAGAGAGAGAGAGAGAGAGAGATAAATCGAGAGAGGCACACGTCACATACAGATATGGGATACTTTACTTCTTAGGATTCCCTTAATTTGATAAGTAATAATAACATTTAAGCCGTTAAACCAAAACCTAATTTCAAAGGGGTGAGATGCACAGGAGTATATTGGAACAATTCTAATCTCTTTACTGTATTATAATTATTCTAGATTAATACAATTTTGAAATCTAATGTTGACATAATATCAAAATAATTTCACAGAACTACAGAGTAATATTTTAACATTATTTCTTGGTACTATATGTTCAAAGTTATATTATTATTTAAAGCATATTTACTTATATGGCGATTGGTTTCCGTATTTATTAATTCTGTTAATGTTAACCATTGCCATTTCTTCAGCTGATTCTTCAGAAGGAGCGTCAAATCTGGACGGTTTCGATACGGGAGTTGTATTGATTGATTGCTTTTGTTTGTCCGTTGCTTGTTTTTCACTACTCCTCCTATGCGATTTTTGTATGCAAAAATACGATTTTATCATTGAGCGTACCAATAAAATCTTGCATTTATAATATATTAATATTACGCTTACCTACATAAATAAAATACAAAACTACCAAAAGCGCATTGGTACATGCTTAAATTGTTCATACCATGCACAAATTACACTACTACGTGATAACTAGGTAATATAATATAGCTACATGATTGGTGTTACAATATACATATATAGGTACATTTTTTTTGTATATTATATTTTAGGTGTCTTAAATTATTTATCGTGAGTATTAGAACTATCGATTTATTACGAAATTTAGTAAAAAAATCAAAATGTTTTTGCAAATTTGTTATGCCATTATAGTTTCAATATGTCAAAATACGTGAAGTCTTCACCATTTTTAATGAATGATTGTATTTGTATTTATATTTTATTGGCATTGACAAAAAAATATGCTTAATCGGAATATATAGTTGCAATTTTTTTTTTATCAAAATTGGCTGTAATGTATATATATATTATATAGAATAATAATACTTAATAAATACTAACAATCGGTAATTTGTAATTTTATTTTTAGCGATTTCAGTCCATGATTTTTTTGAAATTCGGTTCTTAAGAAAGTATTAATATGAGACGAGTGTTATTTAATAAATAACTCTTAGTTTGTGTAATATGAATCTCTGTGTAAGTTTCATGTGTCATGCACATGTTGCTCAAACAGTTAGTAAATACAAGTTTTCGTTAATGTACTTGAGTAGAAAGTATATTGGGTTAACAAAATGTCCAATTTAAGTTCAAGTCGTTGATAACATTAATCATAGAGTTGAATGCATACACGAATCGTTGATTTATCGAACTAGCACTAAAAATAATATTTCAAACCAACATTTAAAAAGACAATTGACCAACTTTAATAGTGTACCAGCGATTATTAAAAATAATTATTTAAACAAAAGATTATATATTGGTATTTCAATTGTAAAATTTTTTATACTTTTATATCGCTTGCTGATTTTGTAAATTCTATGATTTAAATTTGTTTTAAATTAATATGAAACGATGATTGTGAATGACAAATGAAAATGTATCTAATCGTTTAATAATATTATGAACTATTTGCTGCACACTAATTGTGTATTCCTACGATATCAATGATTAGAATGTTAAAAACATTTTAAAATTAAAATTAAAAAAAACTTTTGGAATATTTAGTAGATAGGTGGTATGATATGTTCGGATATTAAAAAATGAGAATGGTAAAATCTTAATTATTATTTTATTAGGATGGTATTAACTAATAATATTTTATATTTAAATATAAACTTAGTAAGTATAAAACCAATTTAGATTTTGTGTTTACCCAAGGATATATTATAGAACTGTTGTTACGATTAAATACAATATTAAAACACATAATAAAAAATCTCACTAAACTACAATAAGCACTGTGATTTATAACAAATAACAATATACAAGTCCAGTATTTTTTACCTCGCCTGAACCGGTTTAAGTAAATTAAATCTGTTATAGCATGCTCGGTTGATATCGATTATTTTGAGGTCATACAATTTCATAAATTTATATTTATATATACATATTATTTGATCTATGTATGTATGTACGTATGTATGTATGTATGTATGTATGTATGTATATATGTATATAGTTTATATCTAAATTCCGTTAACATTGTACAAAAAATAAAAGTATTTAAAGAGTGCCAACATAAGAATTATGTATACTATTAGGTAAGTATATATTTTTATTTATGAAACTACGGGAACAATATTGAGATGATCGGTTGCCCAGTGCTAATAGGGACCGGTTTATGATGTATTTTGATTTATTTATTTAAATGTGTATGTATTATAGACGTACAGTAGTCATCTATAAAAAACGTATAATTCTGAGCTTTTTAACTAACCTGAAGCAAAAACAAGGGTTCTTTTTGTACACAACCACGTGGCGATAACACAAAGCAGAACATGTGAAAATCAGAAACACCACTCCGACAGCAGTCATGAGTATCATGACCAAGACACCGGTGTTGGTGCTGTGAGCGTTTACTTTAAAACGGCAATGTAACGTTCCGTACAGGCGAGGTGAAGTTGAATTCCACAATGCACAAATTCAAACATAAAAAATAAACGTAAGCGTTGTATGATTTTAAATGAGAAATCCCCAAAAAATATCGCAATTAAACGTAAACAGGTAACGAGATAATAATATAATTATATTTTTTGTATCACCGGTTACCAATTACGATTATTATATCGTTTACAATAAACTGATCGCACGTGATTTAATGGATTTGTGATTTTAAACCGTTTTTATACTTGGTTCAATACATTTATGTATCAATGTTTCAGAACAAGTATACGATGCGTGCTCGTAAAACAAAACAAAAACAAATTCGCACACCTCAAACACAAACAAAAACAAATCATATTGTTTGTGTAAAAAATAATAATACATATATAAACATATATTAATAAAATAAATAATAAAAAATAAAATTAAACAGTCCAAATTTTCAAGACTTTTGTGTTATTTTGATTTCGCTACCTGTAACAAATAGCTAGTAAAGCAAAACTTATGAAGACGAATTTTACTGCGACTGATAATATCACGACCATTCCTAATGTGCTGATATGTTCCGAATGGGTGTCTGGAAATTATTTGTTAATTTTTGGATTTAATATTTTATGGTAATACTATAAATGTAATTATATACATTACAATTGCTGTAATGTATTTAAAAAAATATTCTGTAAAATTTAAAAATCCTCCAATTATTACTGTCAAGGAATCGTATTTTATATAATTTATTAGTATTAATTTAACTTCATTGTTTTGATTTTTGAATCGAACGATTAGATGTTTAGTTTTGGTTCGAATATTTAAATTTGAAACCAAAAATGGCAAAAATCCAAGTTTGATTTGATTTAGTTCGATATAACATCACAATAAAATATTAATACGTAAAGACGTCATATAATACAAAATTAGATATTCATTCCAAAAACGATTAAATTTGTTGTTTTCATAAATAATCTTCGTCTATATCTATATACAATACTAAAATAAATAATAGGTGAAAACGTGGTGCCTATAGGATTATTATTTCTTTCTTTTTTAAATTAAAATATAAAACGACTAAGAGTGATTTCGTTGAAAACGGATGTGTCGTAAATTCATTGCTGTTATTTTAAGGGTTTTCAAAAGCTCGACAACGGGAAAATTAAAAAAATAATCTTTATATAAAGTACCATCTGTGTTCAATTTCCAATTTATATAGGTAGGATTACACGTAACTTTTTGGGTGATCCATCTACCCACGCGTCGAAACACATCATTATAAAATATAAAACAAATACGTTTCTAGTTGTGCTCAGAATCTAAAATTACAGGTTGTAACGGTAGCAAAATTAATGAAATAAGTTTTTCAAGTATCTTACGTTATTTTTATATCATAGAAAAATAAATTTAATTGGTATGACGGAAAAAAATGAGGTATTATAATGCATTAATGTAAAAATCATTTCCAAAGTCTTTCACATAATATAATATTATTGTTATTAAGTTCAATAATTGTAATTTAAATAAACGCATAGTATACTATTATTACAATCACTTGCTGTATTATAGTATGTTAAATAAAATTGAATTTTCATTTTAATAACATAATAAATAATAATTTATTTTAATTTATATTAATTATTCCTTCTTCGCTTTCTATCGTTTCAAACTGCAGTTTCCGCATCGATTTACCCGAATCTTTGACCCCGGGACGTACATTGGGACACTTTAGACCGAAAATAGCCGACATTTGGAATTAGTCAAAGTTTGTTTTCAAACTAAAGATGATCCCGAACGAAGAACGAGAGTTCAGGATGGGGTTGAGCGGTATACTCGTAGGTAGATTAATGACGAGTGGTTACCATTAATCGTAACCAAAACCGGAGAAGCGAAAATGAATACGGTTGTTGGGACGTTTGTACGCTCCTATGTAGTTGTTGTTTGAGCACTTTTCTCTATAGCCGTGGAAGGTCGCCAGGAGCTAGGTTAACTTAATATTAAAAGGTTTATGCAAATTAATTTTAAAGGGTAGCGAGAGGGAAGTAAACGTGGTCGAAAGTAATGGTTTTTACGGTGACGATATATAAATATATATTATATATATTATACATGAGGTTATCGGACAACCATCCTAATGGATTAAATCGCAAATTTCGATGTCGCTAAAACCTGACTCAAATTTTAGACTTTTGAATCAAATGGGATAGAATACAGAAAATATTTTGGTAATTAAATTTATATTTTGAATATTTTTTACACAGTTAAAAAAACGTTTTGCGGTAAAATATTAATCATACGAATCGTATAACTTTAATAAAATACATAATTTAATATATAATTATGAATATTATACTAATAATTTTACATTTTAGTATTTTATTTCGAGAGAAATAATGTTATATATTATGAAACTAACGATATAAATTGATAAACGAATTTATTATTTTCACGTATTATAGTGTGGTGCTCGTGGCATTATTATTTAATATTAATACCATATTTTATGATTATTAGTATTATTATACGGATTTATAACGTATAATATTTTACCATAATAAAAAGTTTGATATATAGATGGTAATGATGTACTATAACGGTTTGAATTCGAAAAATAAATTTTAAATGCTCGACTTTACACTGATTTTAAACAATCGTATAATATATGATATATATTTTTTAAATAACAGCACGTCTTAGTCGGGTGGAAAAATATGTAATCAACAAAAATCTAGTAAATCTTAAAAATGTGAATAAAAAAATGGAAATTCCCAGCACGTTTCACTGACTTGAAATACTATATTATTATGATCGACGCTATTTGTTTTTGACTCCCGTTCTAAACATTATTTACCGTCTCACGTCGGCTCGTTCGATAAAATATATAATATTATGTATATTGAAATAGAACTGTTGGGTAATTTTAATATTTTATCGATTATCGGTACATAGCTGACATTAAAAAAATGACCCGGGTTTTGACTATCATTATAGATAGATAGATGATGGTGAATGGTTAAGTGAGCTGATGTGATAAAACATTTGTTTAGTGTTTGCCGTTATTTGTAAACGTTTACGTGCAGAGAATTGCATAGAAATTATTTTATGTTCATATTTTCTAATGGAACCTAATATGCATAGTATAACCCTTATATATTCACCTTTTTTTTTCGAATGATAGCTCTTCCAATAGTATTCAACGTCAACTGCATTAAATTTTTAATTGCCAAACTTTATTTTATTAGTTTAATTATATTGATAACTAGTTATAGAATAATCAACTAATATTTTTTTTTATCTTAAAACTACACGATACATTTAATTTTTTGAATAATATGAATGAGAAGGGTCAAGGCATCTGGGGTATACGGCAAAATTTGCGAACCTTCATTTATAAATTATAAATGATGCTTATTAACCTGATCTAGACTTTTATATGGGTTTGGTTAAAGAGTACTGAGTAATCGAATTTTGATGAAATTAATATATATATATGAACCTCAGGTATATTATTTTTATTAAATATTATATTGCAGGATGGTTATTTATTTTTAAACATTAGATATATGTGTTTATGCAGTTTATATGGTTTTAAGTACTTCTAAATGCAGTGTTTGATGTAGACTAATAATACGACCATAATATTTAGGTAATTTATGTACCTCGGTTGTATAGTTTTCATAGAATTATAATATAATATATAGGTTATGTTTGACTACGGGAAATTTCGAAGAGAATGGTTCAAACAATGTAAGACCCAAATGCAATAAAACTAGTACATCATACTATATATTATGCTAAACGATTATAAACAAATACCGACTAGGTATATAATACAAACTATAATATTATAATTTATAATGTATATAATAGTTTTCTCTTCTGGTCTGGTTTGTACACCTCCTTTCGGTAGTCTCCGCATTGCACTGCACTTCACTGGCACTTCATTATAAATTTGTTCAGTCGAGTCCGGTGCAAACAGTATTCGATGCAATGTGTACACTATCATTCAATTTCAAGTGCTATTGGCTCGTCAAAATTGTGTCAGGGTAACAATGTTGTAGGGAAATGTAGACGAGCACATTTCAATGGTGAGTGCAAAACTCGGATAAGAGAGTAGGCGAAATAATAATAATACATTTTTTAAAACAGTTTCATGTTAATGTATTGCATTATAGTTTACTTATAATGTTTAGTTTCTTTTTATCGGAATGCAGTTGTCTTCTTTTACCTATTGGCTACCGTAAATAGGGTATGATTATCTTAACAGTTAACACTTATTATGTCAAATATTTGGTATTAACAATTTTGAAAATATTTTTCTCACACCATTTGAAGTCTTTAATCATATATCTACTTTATTTTTAAACTTTTTTTTTTTTTTTTTATCACATCACATATTTTTAATATTATAATCTGAAAGAGAATATTTTCTGCGTATTATGATACACAATAATCGAATTGTTAATGTGTCTCTAGATAGTTAAATAGTTACCTTAATATGTTGTTTTACTATGATATCGCTCTATGTAAAAACAATATTCCAACAGACATTAATATTTTTTGAAATAATGAGTGTCTACTAAGAACCACTCAGCATATTATTATGATTTTGTTCGATATGATCTGATAAAATCTTTAAAGTTGATTTGATTATCAATTTATTTTGGAATACGGATAAAGAAAAGCACACTGAATAGTTACTGTCTTATCTCTATTGCTTTAATAAAATGCAATAAACAATTTAATAGCCTGAAAGCCACGGTTGATTCAGTTTTGCACTTATAACTTAAATTATGTATAGTATAAACGACGTTTAGTAATTTAGTAATAAATGGGATAATGATTTTAATAAATTAATTTAGTTATAGGCAATATGAATGTATATATATTGTAAAAGTAAGATATAAAAAGTGAACCATAGTTATAGACTCTAATGGAGATCTTACCGAATAACAAATTTATAAACGTTCGAAAACAAAATCTTTACGGGCTGACAGTGATTAACAAAACTTGACATTTCTCAAGACGTAACGTAGTGCTATTAGGGTGATCGAATATACTCAAAAAGCTTTTTTTTAAGTACCTATTATATACCTTCTTAAGATACTTAACACTACCATTGATTTTAACTCATCGTATAGAGTATAAAATAAGATAAAATCAGTTTATATGAGAACCAATTATTATTGTGCATTTTAAAACTCTTAACATATCTTTTGACTTAAATAATTATTGAAATGTTGTTTATGATCATATTATAAAAAATATTTATTTTATGCTAAAAACTAATAATAGAATAGAATCAATGTTTTTAAATTCAGAAATATATCTTACCTAAGTAATTACTCAGAACAAAATGAATCAAAGACTATTGATTAATTAATTAATTAGAATTAATCTCTTACTATTTTGAGTTACAGAACACATATTTTAACTTATATTTATATTTTATTGTATCATAAGATACAATATTAAGAGTGAGACACTAATGTATTTTTATAGAAAAAATTAGGTACCTATGTCCTACATATTAAATGTAGGAATATTAAATAATAATGGTATAGAAAAACAAAACAAAATATAATGAAAATCCCAAATTCAAATATAATTAAATATTATGGGGTGATCCATTTAACACAAGACATTCATTATTTCAGATTAAAAACATATTCTACTTCAGAATAAGAAGTGATAAATGGATGTTTTCAATAAAAAAAAAAGTAAAAACTATATTTTTATTTGTAATTTGTTGGGCTTAAGTTGATAAAATAGTTGATAAGACTTAAAATTAGACAAAAAAGTATTTAAAAAAAGTTTTAATAGTTTGGTTAAAAAATGTTTTAAGTTAAATGGATTAATCGCTATATATATATATATATTTTTATTAAAATATTAGATAGGTTCTGCGATCGTTGTGGTTATTTTTTTTTCATATTGTTTATCGTGTATTTTTTATAGTAATTTTCATTACTATATGTAAACTAGTTATATTTGTATTAATTTGTACGAAAGATTTAATTAGTTTTTGTATCTTACCATATGGAGTTTCTTTCATGATCATTTTGCTTTCCAGATCGGATTTAGCTTTTTTTGCATCCTCCGGCGACAGTGTTACGTCTGCGGAGTTTGGGGAAGTAGGCGAAATTTCTAACTGGATAGAACAGTCATTTCCTGTCCAGCCATTATCACAGAAACACTGGTTTAAATTTGAGCAAATCTGTGGAAAATAGTACGTAGTGTTAGCATTATGTACACTGCTTATCGAATCTAAGTATATTACCCCATGTGCAGAGCACTCTAAATTATTATGATTACTGGGACATTTATTGTGTTTATCGATGTACGGAGTCATACTCGTGCATGTTTGATTGATACAAATCTAAGAATTGACAAAAATTTAAATCGTATTTTGCAATATGATAGGTATAAGATTTGTTTGCTTACTAGATTATCACCGCACGGAGTTCCATCCTGAACTAAGCTATACATTTTTGAACCACTTGTTGACCTAAATAAACACATCACAACATAAATTTATTAGGCATATATATTATACCTTCTATAATATGTATAAGTTATTTTTTGTTAAGCGGTGTGGTACTACTAAGAATCTCCACTAATTTCTTGTTATTTAATATATTGTAAAAATGATTTATTGCATAAAAAACGTATAAACTCTAATTATACTTTTTAATAAAAAAAATTTTTGTATACTGCCTATTGGGTTTATTGGTACTTACGAGATAATATGTTATTCGAATATTAAGAAATAATTAAATTTGGTATTTTGTTAAATAAATAATTTAAATTCATAAATAATCCATTTAATTTTCATTAGTTTATAATTTATATGCACTACCTATATATTTTATAACACTATTAAAATAAAAAGTAAAAATGTAAAAAAGTAGATATGTAAATGTTATGTAGGTATTATTCGTACGATATTAAATTCTACTCTCTAATAATAAAAAAAAAAAACAAAAATTAAAAACTACGCTGCAGCTGCTTACTTACATCAAACATATTATTAATGATTTGATTTTATATAATATATATGTATAGTATACATTGTATAAATTTATATAGACCGTAAAGTAAATAATTGAAGCAGTTTTTGGTATAAGTAAACACATTTTCTAAAATGTTTTTAAAAGCCGTTATAAACTATTTTAAAAATTTAAACATTCTAACTTCTTAGTAATGGCTGATAGAACTCGTTTAAAAATTTAAGACTGAACTGTATTTTTTTGTTGTTATATCATTTTATTTTTTGGTATGAATTTTCATTTACCTTTTTCTTACTTTTATTTTTCTTGTATTGTGATGCATGTGAGTTTTTAGATTTTAATTAAGTTTTAATTACCATTGAATAAATTATAAACTTTATAAACTCTAAAAGTAACTACTATTATTAACGACTAACGTACTATAAGTTACAACTTATATTAGTAACCATATTTTGGATAGTTTGTATGTAGTACACTTGGGACCATTGGGACTTGTAATACTATAACCTCCAAAAATACATAAACACAGAAATGGGGGAAAATATTTATGTGAAATGCTAATATATTATTCAATAGTGAATTTAGAGATGTTTGTTAAATTTAAAAAATATTTTGCTTTAAATCACGCCTCGAGAAGTTTTCATAGTTTTTCATCTGACTACCATACGAACTGACTCATAAGTACTTTTATTAAATTCACCTTTTGGTAGAACTCGAAGAGAAATGACTGTTAGAAGTTCAAATGTTATATAGAATTCCCTATTACCTTTGTTCTTTGTTCGTGTTAAGTATACACGACTTGTCGAATTAGCGTTCACTATATTATGTATGATGTTAATGATGTTATACTGTATGTAGTTATAATAATTATTCTTAACTAATCAACAATAATTATACCACTTACTTGCACTCGTAATCCTTAGATTCTATGAAGATTACCGTTTTAGTATGTCTTGGCGCTGACGCGTTTTGAGGATATTTAGTACCTTTTTGACATTGCAATGATCCACAATACACGTTTCTATAGGGGAAAAAGAAATTAAAATATTTGGAGTGAAATAATTTTTTTAGTAACGATTTTTGTAATACTCACTTTTGATCACATTTTAAGTACGTGGTAGTACCAGCCTCTTCGACCATACCACAATGTCCACTCATCGATCCCTTGGTATTGAACTCCTCGTAACACTGTCTATCAGATGACACCCCGCCTACACCACAAAATTCAGTATTGCTTGATAATAATAAATGTATAGTTTGATTCTGTTAGACTATCATTCAAACATTATATTACAGCAATTCAATTTTTGTACGATGGTGGCACCACTGAATACAAACATCGTGGATGGGATTAAATATATAAGTATAATCATATTACGTTGTTATTATTGTTGAAAAATGTTATAGATTTTTTTTAATTGATTTATACGGATTAAAAGACAACCTGTGAGAAGAGTTTTTAGCTTTGTGAAAATGTTTTGAAAAAATATAGAGTTATTGCGGTGTTCCGATATCCTAAATATAAAATAATTTGATTTAAAAATATATATAGATTTTAGGAAAACTCTTGAGGATAAGGGATTTGGATTTTATGTCCTATTTTTACAGTATTTTTTTGTTTACTTAGTTGAAAAAAATGTTCATATTTTTTCTGCATTGTGAGTAGAAAATATTTTAAAGAAGGTTACAATATTATGTAAAACAACACCTAAGGAAATAAAATAAACTAGAAAATTTAAGATAGTTGCTATTTTCAATGTAAAATCAAAAGTATTGTATATACATATAATACAAATATAAGCTGTTTGCTTTTTATTTATTATGTATATAATAATATTATAATAATTGATAAGATGGTTTATTAGACTTGAATTTAAAGATACATGTAAATAGATTATATTGTGTGTTTTTTTTATTTTTAATATTTAAAAAGTAGGTAAAAAAAATATTATTATACTATGAATTTATTTATATAAAAAGATATAATTAATACATTTTCACATTTTTAAATAAACTTATTTGTTTTTTATAAATAGAAAATGTTGTACTTATTTTATTAAAATTTAGATAACGATATATAGTTTTGTAAAGTTCTTAAATTTAAATATGAAATAGTAAGTTGAAAAGTTGAATATTATAAGTATAGTAGTGATTATTTTAAATCAAACATAATAATTATATATTTAATGTTGTAAGTATTCATAAAAAAAAATAATTCTTTCTAAATATATAATTATTATATTTAATTTTGAATCAAAATAATGATTTTCAATTGAATAACATATTCCAAGCAAAAAAAAAAAAAATCACTTTAGTTAAATACTTTTACTTTTAGTTAATGAACTGTTGGTGAATTTATTTAATCCGTTCTGCTACATTAGGTTCATTAAATGACTTTTTTTTTGATAAGAGATAATACTTAAAAATGTTAAATTAAAACTTTCACATTTTGCTTATATCTATCAAATAAGATGTAATCACACCATACTAAATTGTATCAATATAAGGAGTTTTTTATGCATAAATAAAATAAATGATGTCCAAGCATATTTTTATGACAAATAATAAAAAACAGTTACAATTTACAATCTTATTCATGAAAGTAATACGATGACTTACTAATTATCATTAGTAGAGTAATTTATTCATTTTATTTTTTGGATAACTAGAAAGATATGAAATTTGACTTCAGGCCGAGCACTATATAAAATATAGTATTAGTCATTCTTACTGTTATTACAGTTGTTTATTTATTATGTGCGATTACCGATTAAATAGTAAATTTAAAATTTAAAATAAAATTACAGGTAAATAAATTAAGGCATAATATAATAGTACCTACTATGAAAGTTTACATATATATCTCAAATTTTTATCCAACATCGTGGTTTCATACATTCTAAATTCGAATTCATTAAGAAATATACACAAAAATATTGTTTTAAATGTAGAAAATTCGATCTTTTCTTCACTCAATCGAGCCCAGATATGCGTTTAAGTATATAATTTAAGTTTTTAAGTTTTTAAGTTTTTAATATAATTATATTATACTATATTACTATAATAATATATTCACCGTAACCCCAAATCTGTTCACATTGGGCGTTGAGCGTGGGACATTCGCCCATGTAACAGAAGCCATTTTCCGTTCCACAGGGGCTGGCATTCTTTTTGTACATGTCGGCTGGACATTGGCCATTGTCACCAGTGCAGTGTTCCGGTAAGTCACACTCGTTGTTAGCCGCTCTACACAGTGTACCCATTGCCAAAAACTATTAACAGCGTAAATACGTCAATTTTTGTTTAAAAGTATAGTTGTAATATAGTATACAACAAATGTGAAATATTTTGAGTGATTTATTCTCAAAATTAAATTGAATTTTTTCGCTTTTAAGCTTCTGTAAGTATTATATTATCACCTATAATGAACAATAATTTACCTTGCAATCACTACAGCAAGTCCCGGACGCAGAGCATTCGGCTTCTTTTATCAGTTTGCATGTGATCGGATCACAACACGGATCATTCTTTTGGCAGTTGTCGAATCCCCCGCAATCACATTCTTCATTGTCTTCCACTATGTTGTTACCGCATTTCTGTTGTGAGTTAGTGACCTGTAAAATAAAAGGGACATATTATGTTATTATAATATATACAAAGTGACAGTATTAATATATTATGAAAAACAAAACGTTCCATCCTCAAATATATCACTAGAGCTTAAAAGAGTTTTTTCAGTATGCTTGATTTATAAAAAGTGTCTCAACTTTACCTCATTTGGTTTATTGAGCAAGCACATATTTCGAGTTTCCCGAAATTCGTCTATATAATCGTTGAGGCTGCAATCGCTAAACTTGTATGGTTGAATATTTTCCATACCCACAATAGATTGTTGCATGATACAACCATGCCAATCGCGACAGTAACATTCTTCTCCTGAAATTTTTTTTATACAATGAAGTTTTTTAATATAAAAAAAAAATATGTCATAGTTTTAATGTTAAGTACAGAATCAGAGTCATATAACGATAGATATATGACAATAGTATTGGCAATAAACAACATACATTTGTATTGGGAAATAATTAAAATGTATTATAACTAAATAAAGTTTTGTAATATTTTGTAAAATATTTATTTTATATATTATTACTATATGAATATAAGTACCTAATAAGTTATTATGTTATAAATATTTATTGATTTTATCAAAAACATTTTTTAGTTACATTAGATATGTATTTTAATGTTTCACAACTTTAAATATAATTAAAGATTATTTATTTAGGTAGTAAATATAACACATCATGAGTATACCTATATCAACTTTCAGTGGTGTTATTAAAGAAAGTAAAAAAAAAAAGGGTTATGTTATCATCTCCTTTATATAAGTTTTTTCATCGAGTGTTTACGTAGTTAATTATGAAGAAATAAAAAAAAAATGTAGGCTATTTATCATTTGGATATGTCTCAAGAGTTTAAAAAAAAAAAGAAGAGAGCAGAAAAAAGGTTGATTACTTTTATTGTAGACACTGCAGGAATATTAAAAGTCCAAGTCTTCGTGTAATTTTTTGATATATTGATTAAAAATTAATTAAAATTAAATACATTTTATGATTATACTTGTTTAATGTATGATTAACATATAATTTTATAAATATAAGTAAATATATTAATATATATAGAAGATAAGAGAATCGCACTAAATATATGAACGATTGATTGCGAATCATACGAGATATCCTAAGGTAGGTAATTAATATTGTTGCTCGATAGTGTTTATTTATCATACGTATGAAAGTCATAATTAAATATTGTTTTTTTTTTTTTACTTAGTTTTAAAATTTAATTCATATTATTATTTTTATATCACTTTGATCTCAAAATTGTATAAACCTAAGAGTGTATATTTAAAATAATTTAATCAGATTCTTAAACGAGAATTAATGCATCTTCGGGCGGATTTCAGTTAATATATAAACTGCAAATTTAATAAAGTAATAGTATAGATACATAAATGCAATATAAACGTGACCATCATTATGAACAGCTATATCTAATATTAGTGGTTTTTAATTACTGCTGCAGTGATTTTGCCTCACGGTTGTGATTTAATTTTAGAGATTTTTTTTCTTTTTATATAATGAATTAAAAACCTTGAACTCCACAGTCGGAAAAGTATATAGTATAGTATATATTTTATATATATATATAGAGTCGTTTTCTGACCTAACCACCACCGTTAAGTATCGTGTGCTCGTTAAGCGTAATCATCGTACTTATTAGTATTATTACACGGTTGGCCCAAAATCAGGGGACGAGGTCGTTTTAGAAATCCTATAAACCCACTTGAGACCACTGCTATTATATCCAGACTGCGTGAATACAGGTCTATCAGACAATTTTGTGGGGATTTATTTCACCAGGCTCGAGGATGTGTTTTAACTTTTAAGCACATCGTAAGTCAGTACATGTATATATATATATATTACTTACTTTTGTCATCGTGACCCATTCCCACGTTGTGTCCGATCATATGTGCCATCGAACCAGCTATGATGTGTGGTTCGTAAGCATTCACATCCACACTGATGCCCACGGACTTTGCGGTACACACAGTTCCATGGATAGCCATCCCCGTTTCTCCACCCACAAAATATTCTCCACTGAAAATATTTGAAGGATTCCCGTCATACAAACCATTACAATATATACAATAATAATACAACGGTATCACAATGAAACAAAATTGATATTTATCAGAATACGACATGGAATACAAAAAAAAAATCTAATTAACGCACACTATAATTTATTGTAAGAAGCCAGAGAAGTAGAGACCGATGATTGTTTTCGTAAAAGAATATGTGTCATGACTTATGATCTTTATAAAATATTAAATAATTTAACGCAGCATGAATATATGCATGTGTATAAATTTTAAATCACTTATGTATTTTATTAAGGCGTATTTTAGATATCAAGTGAAACGTAAAATCGTTTAAATTAGTTTACAAGCAATCGAAAAGTAACCGTTTACTGTTAATGTTTAATGAAGAAATACATAGCGCATCGATTTAAGTCTATTATTTTAACAATAGGTTATCCTATACAGATAACATAAAATAGTCTATATATTTTAAACAAATAAATTGTTTTCCTAATGCGGCAGTAGAAACAAGTTTTATAACTTTGTTAACGGATTTTGGTGATTGTTAAAACTGTTATAATGTTAGAAAATATCATGCATGGTGTAAATCTACCACCTTACTCTATATATAAGTGGCGAAAACTTTCAAAGTGTCTCGTGTATTTTACACTACTTATGTAACCGATCCTTTATTTTGGTACTAACTATATATTATATAAGTACTTATAAGTAATTTCGGAAACGTAACGCGATACTGTAGTTTTTGTACTTAATTTTATCAAAATCAGAATGTAAAATACAAAAATACATTGCCATTTACAATTGTTAAAATAATATGGGAACAATATTATTTACTTATAAATGTATCAGAAAAATGTAAAAATGTATAATTACTTTATTATTACTAAAATTCAAAACAAATTTATAGTTTTTTTGTTTTAAGTAAAATAGTAAAATATATTAATTTTTAATCATTGTCTATGTCTAATCAATTAAAATAAAAATAAAAATAAATTGTATTAATTATTATTGTTTATTGCGTTATGTTTGTACATTTGTAATCAGTGCTCAGTCATATATGAATAAGATTTGTTCGACATGTTTGGAGGACGTACTTAGAATGAAATATATGGATATGAAGTGTTTTACATATTTTGATGAAGATGATATATGAAGGGAAAAAATTGCAAATGTGAAGTACGAATTCTATGAAGGACACGTTTGCAGTGATAATAGTACGTTTCATTTAGTGATGGATGAGTGTCGCGGGAGAAAATATTGAAGTGGTGCGTGGAAGAGTGGTAACGGTGGACGCCAGTTTTGATTGATGGGAATGGGAAGGGAAAATCGAAAGATAAGTTTTATAGAATGTGTGAACAGATATAAAAGCAAATTGAAGACGGCTTAGGTTTTGACGGCAAAGATTGTCTAAGCTTTAATCCAAGCGTGGTAGAAGACAAAAAAAAAATTGATTTTTGTATTATAATGTTCGTATATGTTAAGTAAAATAATAATAATAATAAAAATCATAACTAAAATAAAAAAAAAATTATTTTTGAACATTTTTCATGCGTATGATGTATTTATTTTCTTTTTTGAACACATTATAAATTGAGTAATACGGCTTGCAAATATTTACTACCAAATACTATATTGTTATTTCATTATTTGCATAACGAATTCCGACGAATAAATTGATATAATTTTGTTATTTTCCTATTAAAAATAAAGAAAATATGTACTCACGTTAGTAGTTGAGCAGTGTCTTTACCGATGTTGAATAGTGCATGTGACGAATATTCATTAAAATTGAGCAATGCAGTGCTAATTTCTTTGTTTTTATCAATTAGTGCCTGGTTGGCCCCTTGCCACGTTTCAATATAGACTACCGACACTCGGGTGTTTATTGTTCGGAAATACTGTGTAGATTGAAATAATAAATAAGCAATCGTTAAATTAGCCATTATATTATGTTCTCAAATTAAAATGTACATAACCTTGAATGCACAAAAATAATCTAACTGATAATTATTTTTTTCGACTATGAAAAGAATTAGAAATTATGATAAAACGTATTATATTAATAATAAACTTATAATATTTGTGTTATGATAGGTACTCACTAAATCAGCTATGTTTGCGATTTGAATGGCGTCGGTGATTACTTCAGATCTGGAACTGCCATTTCTCATCTCGAACTGAAGAATAAATGTTTTTTTTTTTTACATTTTTTAACCAACGGTTAAAACATAATTATATTTACCATTGCTTTGTCTAACACGAGAGCTGTCTCTATGTACTTAGTCGCTTCTCTGACGTCTCGTTTTAGTCGTCGCTTTTTTCGAAACCGTCCTCCGGTAAAACCGTTGGTGTATTTGTTTTTCCTATCCGACCGCAAGTCGTTGGCACATCCACGTTTAGCCTTGTCTCGTGCCTCAAATATCACGTGAGGATGTTTCTGGTAACCACAAATGCATTTTATTAATATTTATTTTATTAGATGGAAATACTTCTGATTATGCGCAAAATAATAATAATTTTTTTAAATGGAGTGAAATGTATAAATGAAAGCTAAAAAAATTCGATATAACGCGATTGTTTCTTTTTGTCGGTTTATATTTTGTTGTATGTACATTGTGTTTTTGACTAACTCGTACGTTTTGACGGGGATATTCTGAGAAAGGAATAGAGTTCATATTGGCTTTTAGGTTACGCCAGAGTGATTCTATTTTGAGGTTTCTGTTTTCCCCTTGCCACGTTTGTAGTACTAAAATTGGAACTGTCAAAAACTTCTTTTGCAGTTTCTGTCGTTGTATCCTTATGAAGTAAATTTCAAACGACCTCCAGGGGGCCCATTTCGATTTTGGTGTTTATAATGTTGAATAAACGTTTATGACTTACCAATATATTTCCTAATCTTCTATCTTTTCAATCTTTTCAGTTTTCAGAATAAAGTAGATAATAATTTGAGTTACAGAAAAATGTTTCTATATTTTAACACGATCAATATTGTTATTTTTAAAGATTTATAAATGGTCTGTGATTCCTACAGAAAACTTTTAGTAAGAAGTAAAATTAATTATATTATTTGAGGTAATATTTTGTATCGTTAATGAACGTTTGTTAAATTTTTCATTAACCTTGACAAAAATAAAAGTTCACGGAATTTAATTATTTTTAGACATTTGAAGTGATTAAATTATTAGTTTTTGAAAATTAAATAAATGGTTAGGGGATTTCATCACTTTAAAACAGCAAGCTCTCGGAAAATTCAGACTAATTTACATTATAAATTTAATTATACCGGCTAAGCATGTAAAAATAATATTATTTATCTAACAATTAATTAAACTATTTTAAGGTACTAAATTTATTACAACGAAATACACAAATTATTTAGATTAGGTAGGGGTGTACTAATTTATAAATACGTATAAATGTAGCAGACTAAAAACTTTGTAGTCTGTTGGTACTATCTATTTATTCATTTATTTAACATACATGTACCACACAAAAAATATATATTTATATATTATAAAGTATATACATGTCGACTATGGAATGTTTTCTTCCCACGGGGACTGTCAGTAGCCATGATTAATGACATTGGGTATTCTACGAATACAATGGTCTACAGATTTCCTCCGGGAAAAAAAGATAGTAATACCGAGGCCACTTTCTAAAAGCAAAACATTTCATGATTCCGGAATTTACAGTTATCACCTGCTACGTTCATTTTTCTTATGAAGTGCTGTATCTATTTCCCAGTGATGCGGATAGTTAGTTGAGAGAGTCTCGTTCGATTGTGATATTAATAATATATTTAATATTATATAAATATAAATATATTATGCTGAGGTAGCATAAACAATCACTAACAATAAATAGTTAATAGTGAGCTAATAGTTTCTTAAACACGAATTAGTGACTCATAATTATTGGTCGATTAAATTTTATGAATCATTATATCAAACATTTTTTTTTTCAATCAGATAATAATATAGTAATAAATAATAAATTATGTAATAATAATACATCACATTCGATAATATTACAATATAATATTGTTTGGTTCTAAAATAATATTACAAAAAACGCATAACTGTTGACAGATTGCCTAACTAACACCCCGTGTTACAAATTTCATATTTTAAAATAAATTTAGAGTTACGTATGTTATTAATTCATGTGATATTTAATAGTGTTGTTCGATAAACTTATTCATAAATGATTAAATTGTCTTTATTTATATTTATTAAATACAGTTTCATTACAACTTATATTTTGAAAACACAGAATAAGTTCAAAATGTTTTGTGTAAAGTTAATATTATTTTAATATTTCTAGAAAAAATCGAACAAATACTTATCAACACCTATATAATGTTTTTTAATTTTATGTTTTCCAAAACTCCGGATTTGGCACACTTAAATCAGTCACTGCTACCAAATGAATAAAAATTATTCCTCAATATGCCCATCATGTGGCATTCTTTTCTCGTTTAAAGTCATAATGGTGGAATGTCACCGTACATAAACTGAATTCAGAACAAATGCAAAACTTCCAAAATATCTTTCAAAATCTCTTTGAACTACATACGCTCACTCGCAACCACCATTGATTTTATAAAAAATTGAATCTACAAAACAAACTGTATATTATAAAAATGTATATAATACTATATAGTACATAATATTTGTAACATACTTATCGTCCCCAAATATAATTGTAAACTAGCTAATATTTATACTTCACATTAATTAAAATCAAGTCTACTGTGTAAGATAACATGTATCGCAATGGCCTATGCTGTCACGATGAGTATATATTTTTTTATTAATGAAAAAAAAAAAATTATATCTATTTTTAAACTTGAAAATTTTATAGAATTTATCAAGCATTATACTGACCGACAAGTCTCCACCATAAAATGGATGAATAATAAACGTTTCGTTGCCAATGTGTATGACTCCAGCGACTCCATTGCATGTATGAAACGCAGCTGTGGCACCAGGAATATCCTTAACAGTTCCGTGATAGTAACAATGTTCAATTTCCTTAAGTAATACACATTCATATTAATATAATAATTATGTTTTTTATTCGTTAGAAAGTAGTTAGTTTAGAGTGTAATATTAATGTAATAATTTTTAGAATTAATTAACTCTGAAAAAATTGTAAAACAATAGTATACATTTTTTTTTTGAATACAAAATAAAAACACTGAGTTTATGTTTGAAGTTTCTACTAAATCATATTATTAAAAATTTTGGATTAAAAAATAAAAATAAACTGCTTTTGTAAAAAGGCGCGAATTTGATTTATGATATGTTTAAAATTAGATTGCTTTTTTATTTTGTTCCACATTTTGAGAAATAATTGAAAGCAATTATTTTTCATTGAAAATATAAGATATTTTTCCTCCATCTGAATCTCGTTTACACCATTTCTCTTATTTAAAAGCTGCTTCATAGCATCAAATATAATTAAATTATGTCTACAATTATTTTAATCAGCCTTGGAAATATTTTACGACGAAATGAGTACAGTAATTTTAATTAAGATTCATGGAGTGCGATTTATAAATAAAATTAACAGTTTATACGTACTTGTTTGGAAACCTGTTCAGCTCCATGAGGTAAAAAATGTTTCTGTGCTAAATTCGGTGCTAGTAATTGTCTGAAATAAAATAAAAAAATATAAGTATGTTTTTCTTGAACTTCCACACATAAATTAAATAAGTAATGCAATTCCCAGAAAGCCTGGCATAGAAATGCGAAATAAAAATATAAAGGAGCATGAAATATTAAATAATTTATTACTAGTTAACATTATTATCTTTTTATTTGGGTGACATAACATTTCAAAAATAAATACATAATTAAAATTTTTTTATTTATTTTCTTTTAAACAGTATTTTTTAATTGTTAGATCATGTACAGGATTTCGTGTTTAAGTTTTATACGGAAAAACTGATATTGCTAATTTCTACTTTAATTAAAACAAGTTTAGTTATTTACAGTTAATCTCCGGTGTAGATATATAATTGCATGATACACTTAATTACTAAAATATACGATTTTAATAATTTTTGTATATTATTTTAATTCTTTTATAACTTAACCAGATCAGAGTTATTTAAAATGAAAGATAAAATTAGAGGCTTTATATATGCAAATTATAAACTAAAGAAGAAAAAATTATAGTTAAGATTAAATATACATAAAGTAAATGGAATAGTTTATTGTTTAATTTTAATTTTATAGTGTTAAAAAAAATGTTATTCTTTTTCAAACATGTTAAATATTACATAATCATTTACACAATCTCTTTTTTTAAATTATACTTAAAATACATTCAATTAATCAGTTTTTAGTTTAATTTATATACTTTTTGACTTATTATGTATATAAGATTGATGTCAATTTAAAAAAAAAACTAAAAACAAAATAGGTAAGTGAAAAAACGAATTTTTCACGCAAAACTAACTTTGGACAAAATTTTGTTTTTTTCTGGTATTTAATTCAAAAATGAATAACTATAGATAACTTTAAATATGCAGAATTATACAATTATTTATTTGTTTTTACCTCATTTTTATTTTTGGGACTTACGGCGGTTTTGCTTATAGCACGGCAGTATATGTATTCACGTATTATAATATTTAAATATTTAATATTTTAAATATTGTATTGTATAGTTATTGTTGTATTTTAATGAAATAAGAAAACCAATAAAAGTATAACATTTAATAATTGTCATAGTTTAGTTATCTTAATGTTTTTGATAGATTTATTTAAAATATCACAGTATATTACACAAAAAACTATATACTAGTTTGTTAAGTTTTTATTGATTTCGGCTATAAAAACATTGCACGCCCAGAGCCAGTGTAGTAGTATGTTGATAGATATATGAAGGAGAGACATTATATACTCGTATTATTATACAATATGCACATGTAATATATATTATTGTATATCCACTCGTGGTATATTTATAGTGTTATTGTCCGGGTTCTATCCTAACTTAGTAATCAGTTACATAGCGATACAGACAGATTTTAGCTAGCTGATTTGGTGTGCGCATAGATACCTAAATGCGGATATAGATAAATAAAAAAAGAATATACGATACGTCATTAAAGGGTGGACGATTGGAAAGACAATGAGTGATCCTGGGCTGCCATGTCGGATTACTTATATCATTCTACAAATAATAGGATTTATTCCGCCTGTAGTTCCTTCGATCTTGACGGATAGCATATATTTCGTAATACCTTTTCGATTCTTTAGCGGGGCGGAATGGGGTCTGACAAAATGTCTTTTTGCTTTTTGAAATATTGTCGAATCATCAGAAATCGGTATTATTTTTAATAGGAAAATTAATTTGACTGACATTCGCTAAGCAGAAATGTTTGTGTCAAAAATTTGAGACTATAATATATAGTTGCTAACTTTAGGCTTTTATTCGCCGAATAGGCGTTACTGTCAACTAAAACAACAGCAATGGTTCACACCAAATAATATATTGAGACAATTAAAACAAATAAAAACTCAACGAAATTTGATAGTAATTAATTGTTTTAATTCACTTTACATTAGAAACAAATTGTTTTATATAATATTATCAATTCTAGAGACCTTTTATTCGGCTAGTATGATTTATGGTTATATATTTTGTGATTTATATAAATATATAGATGCATGTGGTATTATGAAGTTTTGGACAAGAATAGTTTAACAGTTTTGAACAAGAATTACACTATAGTGTCACAAAGTTTATCTTAAATTCCACCACTTTTGATGCGAAAAGATTAAAGTAGACTACTGAATTAATAATATAATATACGCATTTAATACATGCATTATGTATTTATATAGTTATACAAATATATCTATCAAACTTTTATATTATATTTAATTATTCAAGAATTATTTTAAAATGCAAGGGTGTAATATTATTTATATATTATTAATTACATTATTATTTTATATGCACTCCTGTGTAATTTCCTGAATTTACATTTAGTTATTTAAAATCACGCATAATTAATTGAGTATAATATTCTTGTTTAGTTGATTTGAATTAGGTACTTTTAAACTTTTTGAGTAAGTAGATACAGTATAGATACACATGTATATAAAACCCAATGGTATATATATATCTTTATAATCATTTCATGATATTATTGACAATGAGAAGTATACTGTTTATTTTCTGGAAATAAATATTACGCTGGAAATGAAATTCCATAGGTTGGATTTTTATTTTTTTATGTATAATAATTGTATAAATGGTTTAGAAATTACCGTATAAATTGCCCTAATCCAAAAATTAAATTAATTTTATTACAGGGTATATACTGTATATCAACAACCATGCTCTTTTAATTTACATAATTATAATTTTTTTATAAAAATTTAAAAATTGTATTATAATCTTGCTAGTAGCTAATATTACAGTTAATTTTTACAAATTTATTTGTATTTCGTTGTATTCATGTTTTTAGCTTTTCGTTATAAATATTAAAAAATATTAAAAACATGATCTAAATACGACGATTATGACTGGAATAGTAAAATTGATAGTAATAAATACGAGGAAGTTAAATCAGTACCACCAAAAAAATGATTAATTACAAAATCAAATATTTATGTGCAATCTTCAATGTAGTAGTACTTCATTAATGTTTTTAATTAATCGCATATTGTTATCAGTAAAATATAATCTTTATTGTTACTATGTAACATAATATGTGAAAATATGTAATTTACTTAAATGGATATTAAAAATATATAAAAAGAAATCCTACTCACTCTTTGAATTTCCCTATAGTATTACTACTAAAAGTGTGTAACTAAATTAATCCTAATCACATTTATACATTTAGGTGTTTTTAAATGTAAACACTTTATTTTAATTATAAAATCGAACCATGTCGTATGTGCGGTATGTATACTATTAATTGTTATTGATAACATATCAAAACATATTGAAGTGGAAAATAAAGATCATTTCAGAACTACGATTAGACTACAGATCTCAAAGTTCAATACGTGATGCGAATTTCTAATCGTGTTTGTATTTAGCTAGTCTATAAGACGTTACCAAGTCGTTTAATATAAGCTTTCATACTATTACGAGCATGGCTATTATTATTGTAGATATAAACGGTTTTTACTTAGACACTTAGCAAATAATATAACATAGGTAGTTTCTAATAATAATTTACTTACTCTAACGTTGAGTTTTTTAATTTTTTTATGCCCTATACGATTCACATTATATTCTATGTTGTTCCAACATATTTGGATTACAAACTTTTATTGAATGGAATATGAACATCTGAAATATGTCTGAGCTATTTAATTAGCCTGAATTGAGATACTTTTTGGAATTTTGATTTAGCGTTTTGACCCTAACGACATGAAACTTGTACGTATTATATTGAAAAAAAAAAAACCAAGAAAATTCCAAATTATAATCTAAAGTATCTACAAAATCAAAATATAAAATATGTTTAAAATTTAGTTCAATACGAATCGTAATTTGTTTAAAATAAAATAATATTTAAACCTTTAAATATTGGAAGTTGTATTATTTTTTTTGAATACCTTTATCATTAAAAATATTATTATGCGTATATACGTGATTGTAAATAAACATCAATAACGTAATATTTGATTTTCAAGGATGATAATATATTATAAGTGCATATAATATGATCACGAACAAACAATCTGGACTTTCAGGATCGGCATACACGAAACAATGAGAATTACATATTATATAAATGGCGCGTATAGTTAAGGAAGTAGGATTAATAATTGGGTTTCGTTAAAGTAATATTTGAACACGAGTAATGCGATTATAATATGTCGTAATAAACTGCACTGGATCGTTGGGGTGTTTACAAGTAATACTGATCATGTGTTAAGGGAGTCTTTGGAGTGGTTGGGAGGCATGTTATTTTTTATCTGTGTATAATGTATATATATAGTTAAGTCTTTGTCATATAGTAATACATTAACTTATTGTTTCTTTTTTTAAATTTTTCTTCATTTTTCTGTATAGTTATTAATATTATACAACCAGAGTTGAGTACTAAAAATCTGTTGTATACATACAGATAAATACAAAATATATTGCTAAAATGTGAAATTTAAATTACTAAAACTGAAATTTATTTATTTTTTAAATAAAATATTAACAAATAGAATAAAAAACAATTATAACAATTATATATTAAATATATATTAATATTAAAGGTAGTTATTATTATATTATATTTTTTTAGATAACATTTTTTAAGATAATCTATTTTGTTTTTTTAATATATTTGTATAGATAATATTAAAGAGTTCATGAGTATTTTGTGAATTTGTGATATGGTGATATCTATGCAGTTATACCTACGTTATATTTGTATCGATTTTTTTAATTAAATGATACGAGATATTAATTGTTAATAAAAATAATCATAAAATAATTAATCTATTATACTAAGAATTAAGTTATTTTTACAATTTAATGTTAGTCATGAAAAAAGTGATGACTTATCGCTTTTTACGTTAAAAATAAATTATTAGAATAAAAAGAATATTTTTAAATAAGAAAATTTGAAAAAAGAACGCATTACAGTACTTATATACAATAATATTTTAGTATATTATGCACATGTAAAAATTTTTCTCATTGGACTCAATTCCATATTGAAGTTACAAAAAAAAAAAAAAAAAATAATAATAATAGTAATAATAATACTAATTACATTGAATAAAAACAATTAAAATCACGTATTTCACATTATATATATTTAATGTAAAGAAATATAATACAGTACGACACAGATCCTTTAGTTTTTAATATAATATGTTGTTCAAAATTTATTGAATGCCACCGAACTTTCACCCCATAACAAAAACTCTGGTTACGCGTCTGTATGTTATACACGTTAAATAAGGACCGATAGGACGCACTTGCGGATCAGGCTTGTGGCGAGTTTGCGTGCACGCTCGCGCACTCTATATTATACTCATAATAATATACCATGCATCCTGTTCAAGAGAGACCTGGCGCAGTACAGTTATAATGCCATTCTCTCGTCAGTGGTTATATAAACGACAATTCGAGAACGATGATTGATTATCCCCAGCTGGAGTTCGGCGGTGTCCAGGGCAGGAGGAGAGTAGTACACCTACCCACCCACACACACACACACACACACACACACATACACATATACACACACCCACATACACGCCGTAGAACGTACCTAATGAAAGAAAACTAACCCTCTCGCGCACCCTGCCGCCGAAACACCAGCAGACATCGTCTTCGACCTGACAACGCCGAGTATTTCCCCTGAGTTGCCCATCCATTACTACTACTACTACTGAGATATGTATATGCGCATACTGGCGGTACTGCACGGCGGTGGAAAAAAAAAAAGTAAAAGCTTGCGGCGTGTACGCGATCACACTTCGCGACGTATTTACTAGTCGCACGCGCGCGACCTACGCCCCTACGTTGATGATGTTTCGGCCGGAAAATCTGCAGGAATAAGGCTTATGAAAAGGTGTTTTAAAATAATATTATATCAGTTCGGTCGGAAATTTCTGTTTTGGCGCCGTCGCCGCCGTCGACACGGCTATCGATCAATTTTGTGGGCGCAGGGCTAATATACGAATCGGTACGATTAATGGGCGCGAGAGAGTAGAGTTTCCACCCGCAGCCTCCCGGTCTAGCAGAACATTCCACGAACACAGAACGACGTTTTCAACGAGCGTGTGTGCGCGAGTGTACGTGATCTCGTGATGATAGTAATAATAACGCGAGAGCGAGTACGGCTCCGGGTGTTAAAATATAAAGTGAAAAAAAAATATATATATATATATATTTATTATAAAAAAGGGTGAAACGAGATGACTTTTTTCTTCTTCTTTTTTTTTTTCTAGCGACACGTGCATGTAATATCTACGTCGGTTCGCGTTCGTGACAATCGGACGAAATAAAACTATAAAACCTTGAATAGAACATATGTTATTAAAATAATAAATACCGCTCGCTTTATTGTGGCTAATGAAAAATATTATTTTTCAAACAACAATTTACATGTCCCTTCGATTAATCAACGTTTCCGCAAGACCTTAGAACAGAAAATTTACGAAGTATTATTAAAATTCATACAGCAGCTACTGTAGGTATACCGAATCGTATATTATTCGTATAATAATATATTATTAATAACCCTTGTAGTTGATGAAAAAAAAATAATATAAATTATTTCAGTGTCTCGTTTCATTTTTGAATGGCGGGCCATGACAATAACAATAAACAACGACGAGAGCGTTTTAGATCGAATTTTTACAATATATAGATACTAACTATATATCGGTAAAACATAATCATTAGATTCTGTAGGTAATATATTATAGTGACTGATGGTGTCCGTCACTCACCAGTATCTAAAAATAATTCCTTTCTGTGAAATTACAATTTTCAATTCACGTAACGAATAAAAAATAATTTTTTTTTGTCTTAAAAGTTATATAAAAAGTGGCGCGTAGCCCTTTAGACTGATAATTGATATAATTATTTCTTTGTATAAATAAATGACAAAACAATAGATTGTTGAATAATTATTATTATGTTGCAGGGTTAAGAATAATAGCGATAAAGCATAAAGTGTACACGTTTAATAATATACACATAATATATAAATAAAGTACATACTACAACAAAAGTTTATCCAATTAATCTTTCCTCAAACCCCTCCATTATTTATCTTATAAATTGTTGATTCCTACAAAATGTTGTAGAAAGTGTAAGCGAAATCTCTTAAACCAATATAAACTGAATAAGTATTATACCGTAGTATAGAAAGATCGTGTGCTGCGCGGTGCTCAGAGGGATTGAACTGTATATATTTTCTTTTAGCGGAATTCCAAAAACGACGGATTATCAGTTAAATATTATTGAAGACGAAAATAATTGACGCAAGTAAGCAACAACTATAGTTTATATATTATATAACATGTACAGCATTGACGGAATGACAAATACCTCACTATACAAGCACTTATAATACGGCAAACGGAAAATCCGTAATAACCTCTTCTGTCAGTCGTATGAGCTACGTTGTGTCAAAATCGGTTTTCGTTTAATACGATTGCTCAATCACCTTACAAAATATATTATATCCAATTTGTTATCATTATTTTTATGTTCATTTTGTATAGAAAAAATAAAGTTACTACAAAAAAAAAAAAAAAAAAATATATCACTAGAAATATATTAAATTATTTATTTATTTTACGTAAATAAAATTAATCTTTCAAAAAAGAAACGGACAATTTTTATTTTTAAATTAAAACGTTAAGTTGTAGGAATATTAAATTATTGGTTTTAGACTCGGTTAGCAGACAATTTAGTATATACTTTTGTACATAAACTTAAAATTCATAATTTATAACTCTATTTCTAATTTCATAAAGTTACAATTATATTTATCTAAAAATTAGAAATTTCATATTTTTTAGTAATGCAGTAGGTTAAGTAAAATATAGTCTTGAGAATTCGGAAATAATTATTTAAAAGGGGGGGAGTAGGTAATTGCTGTATAGTAGGTTTCATGTATACATCATCATTTAATAAATCATTAAAATGTATATGATAAATTTAAATTCAATGATAAATCATTCTATATGAAAACAAAAACTGAGTGAAGATGGTCTGTGAGTCATTATTACTAAGTATATGTCGTGGTTACCTATTTGCTATTGCTATTAAAATATGTATTTACTATAACTTATTAATAGTATGAAAATTTATTTAATTTTTGCCAAAAAAGTTGAATTTATTATATTATTAGTAGGGCTCGGATTTTAAAGCATAATAAGCAACTAAAAAGCACACGATTGTTTTAAAAAAGCAAAAAAAAAAAACACAACTAAAAATTAATACGAACTAGTTATAAAAATGAATAAAAAAATTTGAAAAATTAAATACCATGTATTTCTCTAAATTTGTAGTATTATTTATAGTGAAACTAACTTTATATTGTCCGACAGAATATTTTTATACATAAAAAACGATTCTCTATATCCACTGAATTGATGGGTGCATACTCCATACTTACAAGAGGTTTCGAATTACAACACTAAATTTTAAATTTTGAAATGGCCGATATCGATGTTATAGGCATATTGACTATATAGGTTCTGCTTGCTATAATATGTAGATCGATAATCTATAGTCTATACATTTATTATATTTAACAAACAATAATAATCCAATACCTACCTATAACGCATTCTGGGTTTTTACGTTTTTATTATTACTATAGTAGTAAAAAACTAATAATATAATATAAGAACTCAACAGCTGAATTGAAAAAAGCGAAAAAAAAAACATTTACATAGGTAACAAAAGCATAACTAAATTACTTTATTTGAAATTAGAATAACGTTTAATTTATATATAAAAATTAGATTTCTATCTCATATGTAAGAAAAGAAGCATAATATGCTTTAATATCCGAGCCCTAATTATTAGTATTTAAGTATTATAAATACTATACTTATTATTAACTAAGATATTTTTTCCAGTTTTTTTTTTAATAATTAGGGGAAATGAAAAAATCAGAGAAAAACAAGAAATATCTACGATAAACTAGTTTCTTCAAAAAATCAATTTTCTAATTTTGCTTTAATCACAAATAAAGACAAACACAAACAAAGACAATAACCGATGATATTTGAAATATTCAAAAAATATTTAACGTTAATATTTTCTACATTTAATATAATTTATTAGATTATTTGACACTTTTTGGGGTATATAAAATAATATACATAATATTTATAAATCTTATTTTACATTATAAATTTCTGAATTTTTTTTTTAGTTTTTTTCCCATAAATGTGTGTAATAAAAAATGAAGTAAAAATACACGTACACATAATAATTAGTACCTAGTATCGAATAAATCTATTTTATGTAAAGGATATTATATTATATTTTGTATATTATAGGTAGGTAGGTACGAGTACATTCATTAAACACAACAATATGAGCTGATTTATAGTTTAAAAAAACATACAAGTACATATTTTTTTCCAACCAAATATTTTTTACATTGCTATTGTGAATAATATTGCTGTTATTTGCGAACCGTGTTGTCAAGTTTAGTCTTTAGTGTAATCAAAATTTATGTAAAAGATTAGGTGCGTAAAAATATATAGTAAAAATAAATGTTTCATAAATATAATATTATACTGATCAAAGTTTATACTATTTCTTAATGCTATTAGATTTCTGTAAACATTTTACACTCTAGAGAAACGAGATATTTTACGTTTTCACTCGGTTAAATCAAAACATGATTGGTATACATAAATAACCGTTATTCACACACATATACATGCACATAATATATTATGTGTAAATGATATGCTTGTGTGCATGTATATAATGGACGGCCAAATTCAAAGGATAAAACATAAAGATAAAAAAAGAATGTATGGTAATATTGCAAGCGATGCGTAAACTTTGCCATTTCGAGTTTTAAATCTTTTATTATATGTGTATATAAAGAGAGGTAGTGACACGACGGCTCAATCATTTTCAACCACATTGCGTTTTTAATTCTGTACACAGACCTGCTGTTCTCATTTGCACTGTTTTACTCTCGTTTAATAGTAGAAATATATTTTTTTCTCATTTCCCTTAGCGAAACTGAAGCTTTCAAGAAATAGTACACGTTAAAGCTATTGTTCCAAGCCTCAGTACTGATGATCAACGTGTTTCTTGAGTTGTTAAATAACCAGGCGTGCGCAGCATCTATTATTATCATTATTACGAAAAAAATGAATGAAAAAAAAACCAAGTAAAAGACTATTAAGAAGAGAAGAAAATACCATTTTTAGATTCCAAGCAGAGTGATGAATGTATTGATATTTCAATAATCATTATGCAGGTATTTTAGTAAAGAAATTGCTACGATCTATAAGACTACAACATTGAGGGTAGTTACTAAATTAGTTTTGGGAGGAAATGGAATCTAGTCGATACTTTTGGGAGGTCGACAAAGACAATTGTGGAATAGTGAAACTATCAAATTGAACATTTTTAATAATAATATCAATTTTTAATAAAATTTACTTATTTATATAGATCAACGACCGACTTCGTTCATTTTTTTTTACAATAATTTATTATTGAAATCAAATTTAATAAATTCATTACAGTGACCTACTTTATGATAAGATAAATTCGATACATTTTATAAATTAGAATGGTTATCTATTTGACCACTTTTTTGTGTTTTAGCTTATATTTTTAAAAAGTCTCAGTACATTAAGATGAATTTATTTGAGAAAAAAATTATACGCTTACGATTACAAAATAATAAAGTATTAGATCATTTTATTAAATTGCGGTTTTAGTTGGATTATAGATTCAAAATGATAGAGTTAAACTCCAAAATATACCCTATCAGTGAACAACTATTAAGAGCTTTAAATTATCTTAGAACATTCACAAAAGAAATATGAGTTTAATAAAGCATATAATTATTAAAGGGTTTTCTGATTCATTAATTTATTTTAATCTCATCGTGTATACAAAAGTTTCACATACAAACGAATTAAGACTAAATAATTTATTTTTTTATAATAATTAGTACCTAACTGTGTGAAAAGTAATATCATTGGTTTTGTAAAATATATTATAAATATATTTAAAAACTAATTTATCGTATATAGATATTTGGATATGTTACTCTCCTTATAGCATTAAGTATAAAGTTGGACGCGTATTAATTATACTATAAAACCATTGTTGGACGAAATATTCACAAAAATTAATCTAGATAAAATAAATATTATATCATGATACCTTTTTTATACTGCCAGTATTCAATAAATTTAGTTACAAAATTATTATTCATTGACACATTGGAAATTTCGATATTACCAATATACATCGGTAGCATATAGCATATTTTAGATTTCAGAGACACCACATTTTATGTGTATATAATATTATAATTTTCAAATACGATCACGTAAAAGTTATTGTATGTACGAGATTTGCCCGGAATGAATGAATACAATTTAGATTTGTACCCAATGATGAATGAGATATTATTATCCTGCGTTATGGTTATACTTCGAGTACCATAATATCAGTTGATGGGAAATAAGTAAAAAATTATACTTAAAGATTGATGATTAATGCTGAGTTGTGACATTGTAGTAGTCTAACCATGATTGCAATTCTGAATTAAATTATTATTGAACTATAAGTGATGTTATTACGAAAGACATAAATATTTATGATTGTGTAAGTAGATTACAAGAAAAGAGATCGATGTATTGATTGAATTATTAATGACAAATAATTGTATTATTTTCTAAACACATTATATTTTCTTATAATATTTAGGCTAATTGTAAAGTTATTTATACTGTGGACATATTATTATGATACATATTCGTATAATTCTATGGTTTATCGATATTAACTTATGAGTTAACGATAACAATAACAGATACCTACATTACTTTATAATATTATAGTAATTATACTTTAAAATAAGTCATGAATTTGATAAGAATCAGTTTTAACTATCGTAATTGCTATTGCACAAATAAATTACTCGTAGTGTTATAAATAAAGTATAAAGTATCTTAATATTTAAATTAGTTAGAAATAGAGAAGATACAATAGTCTTTAAATAACATCTTAATTCGCATGCAAAGATTTGTCATTGAAATTATATTTTTTAATACATCCATTACAGTGATCTACTCAATGAGGAGGACCCTTGAAACTTACTATACAGCTACGCGATTTTCTGGTTGTATTTCTCTCAACGTTAATTATTTAAAAAAATACGATGTATGAAATACGAATAAAGTACTATTATAATAATTATTATAATTATTGTACCAACGACTTAAGTATACAATATATTGTTTAACCTATTTCTTCTGATCTATTTTCAATAAAAGAATTTAAAATGAAACCGTTTAATGTTTTTATAAGAAATTGTATTTTAATGACCGTATAATTTAAAAAGGAGAACAAAAATATTAATTTTTTCAGTTTTTATAACTATTGCATAATTTTTCTACAAGAATATTTGCTCGTATTATTTTTGTTCTCATAAAAAGTTTTCTAGTTATTCACACCATATGCACATTGCACTTATAATTACATTTATTTTTGGATATTGTAATTTTGTTTAAAGTATATTATTATTTTATAAAAAAAATAATTTTAATGGTACCATAAATATATCATATATTATATATAAATATAATGTTTATAAAAATGATCATAAAAATGTATACTTTATGTTCTATTATAGATTTCTAAGTTAATAATAAAAATAAATATATATTGAAATAGTTTATAAAACATGTGATATTTTATACCGTACAATGTACATTACACAATTATTATAGTACCTCTACATAAACGAAGTACAAATTGTTAAGTTCGATTATTTCTAATATTTTAAATATTAGTTATTGATTTTATTATATTAAAAGCGTTAATAACTAAAAAATATAAATGTTACCTAAATATTACGTTTTATAAATAACTGTATTCTAAACTATTTAGATTGAAAATCTGGTTTATACTCAACATCATCTTTGTTAAGCATATATTTCAAAATTTAATTAAGGATGAAACGTATTTATGATTAATAATCAATATTGAACTTGTATTTGCGTATTCAATAAACGTACTTTTTTCAATATACAGAGTGATTCAGCATGTTTATTTATTTTTTTCAATAATAGAATTATTAAAAATCTAATTTTTTGAATTTTAAAATCACTTTTAAGACCATATAATTTATTGACTACATAAGGACTATCCTTTGAAGATATAAACTTCTGTTTTTTAAATGAAAACTATGATTTATACTTATGTTTTACAGACATTTTTTCCGGAAATGTTTACGTATCAAACTATCAAAGTCAAAGTTTGAACAAGTAGTTTTTAAGTTCTTTATTTATGTGAAGATATGAGAACAGTCGTAATATGAAAATATTTGAAATGTATACTAATTTATCAGTATTAATAATTTGTGTAAATTAACCAAGTATAATGTTTAGAGACTATTATACTTTATATAAACATTTTAATAATTGAAATATTATTAGTTCGCATTTTGAATTAGGTACATCAACATTTTTAAAAATTGTTCACTAAATAATTTACAGTAAAAAGTGGGGTTTTGTACTGCGACAAGATACTCCTTAAGAAATAAAAAATAATATCAAGAATTTTAAAATACGGTTTCTATGTATTTTATAAATTGGAATTTAAAAAATAGTGTCGAATACCATGATGCATGATTTATGAATCACTCTGTTGATAAAAAAAAATAATATTTATATTAGGTATATACCTAACATGTTTTTGAGTGTTAATTAAGTGATTAAATGAGAATTCTGGCTATTTACCCAAAGCTAATGAATTTTGTGTTTATATATTCAAATTGAGCGTTCTTTAATCGTGTAGATTGTATACAAAAATTAATTTCAAGCTAAATAAAATTTATTTATGAACTTTCAATCCTTTAAAATTAACAGCGGTTAGGAAATTATGGTATACTTACGTGTTGAGCTCCAGGTCGAGGCGAAATTTATGGTTGAATGCTTTTATTAATATGGAAGTTCTGTGAAAATGTTTCCCCATCTGAAAATATATAAGCAAACCGTAACATTATATTATAATATCCCGTGTAAAGATTTTGTTATTTATGAATTTAGTATATTATTACTAATATATAGATATCAGTAGGTAAGTACAATAATGTAAAACAATTGCGTGTGTATTGTAATATTATAAAAGTGTTCCTATACCACATTTCATAACTTTAAATAGAGTTTTTCCTGTAAAATATTTATAATTTGGAGTTAAGAATTCGGATTATTTTACTGTTATAAACATTATAATTCACCTTTTATTATTTGTATACTCGATTCGTGCAATAATTATAAATAATAGCTAATAAGATAACAACTTTCTATAAAAGTTAGTTATAGTAATGAAAAAATAATGAAAAACTTAATTTTCTCTAAAATTTAATTGACTGGTCTTGAATTTTCCGGACTTAACATTCCTATCATGCACAGTTTATTGGATATTATCAAAGAATACTATGACCCGGAACTGTAGAAAATCATCTGTAAAAGACAGCTTTGATCATGTGACAAAGCTTAAGTGGCCTTTAACTCGTGGCAAACTTTCTATAGGACACAGTGCACTTAAATACAGTGCAAGTATAAAGTCGGGATGCCTAGAAAAAAATACACGGATGTTTTTTTTATTTATTTGATTTTATTTTTATTTTTTCTCCATTTTAATATAATACTTTGCAGCTTTTGATACAAAAAAAGGAATTTTGTACGCATAAAACAACAAAAAACTGCAGTATTTCCGCATACCAATACTTATGTTAATGTCATATAAAAAATAAAAAAAACGAGTACTTACTTATTTGATTTAAAATGTATTAAAGTTATTATTATTTAACTTCGTATTTTAAATTATTATTTACTCAAACTAAGCAATTAAACTAACCGTCGTTCCAGTATTAAATTGTAGTATTTGATAGAAATTGTAACGCATTAGGGCGTTTCATAAGATTCCGGTACATTGGTAATGTGGTTATATTATATTATTCTGCGAAAGGCGAAACCCATTTTATTTAATGTTTATTATTGTACCTATATATACATTATAACATACCCATATTTATATTGAATTTGAAAAAAATAAAAAATATATTTACAAAGATATATTAAAAAACTTGTGTATAAAAATTTGTTATTTTCAAAAGTAATTTGTTCATGTGTATATATATATATATATTTTTTTAGACAAATTAAAACAGTTTATAGATCGACGCACACAGTTTTGAATAGCGTCTAATTTTAATATCCTTAATCAAGAATTAAGAAATATATTTTTTAGTACATAATAATTATAGCGTTAATATATCGTTAATTTTTGCATACTGCTTTTATGATTTTAAAACTTTATAATATTTAAATAAATTTAAAGGTCACAAAAATTATGTTTATCCATATTAAACAATACATTTTTAGGTCATTATAGTTATTATTGCAGACTTTTCTGTTCTCTTCATACTCTATCATTCATTTTTAGTTTTTTTTTTGAATTATATGGAAAAAATTTCATTCAATTTAAATTCACAGTCGCTGTCATCACTAAATCCGAAAACTTTTCTCTCAGCATTCACCACTCGCATAAGAGTTCCAAAAAAAGGTCCCAACTTTCATAAGAAATCAAGACTAATAAATCACGGCCAACGGATTTATAGGTTATGCGTGAAACCTAAAGACCATCCTCTGGTTTAGAGATAAGCTAAATGTATGCGTGAACATGGAATAAAACTTTACTTCGGGACTGGCATTTTAAAAATGTATTCTGAAACTACTGAAGAGTATGGAAGGGAAAACATTGGCTATGGGAAAAAGAAATAAGATACTAAGATACAGAATTTTGCATATTTTTTTTCAATTATGAAACGTGATGAAAATTATGGTTAGCTGTTTAATTTTATTATAACTTATTAATTTTTTTTTTTTAACATGGTAAACCCACCTTCATTTAATTAATTACTTTTTTATAATTGTCCAACATAAAAGTAAATAATATTATATGTTTATTTGAAATCATGAAATTTTACAAACATGACTTTAACTTAGTGACTTACTGCCACTGTAGACTCACATGACTTCATGCGTTTTTGTTGAGTTATATGCACTTTAAAATGTTTATAAAACAAATTCAAGATAAAATAGAAAATTTTTGAATCTTAATAAATATCATTTCTAATTGCAAAATAAAAATGTAGTCTTCTAGGTTTTACCATACTTTGAACATATTTGTATACAATTAAGAATCAATACATATACTATATATGTATATATATTAATAATTAAGTCGGATTAAAAGAAATATGTTCGTTCATATTTCTTGTATTTTTTTTTTAATATATATAATTAATGGGAATGGTTAAAACATAAAATGTAAAATTTATTTTTATCAAATAGTTACTAACATAGCTATAAAAGTTAAAATTGACAATCAAACGTTATCAATTTGAGAGAAATTGCATTATATCAAATTATATTTAGTTATACAACAAATCAGCACAATGTTTTTCTTGTTTAATATAAAAATACCAATCTATATAATGTGTTTTTTTCCAAAGAAAAATGTTTCTGCTTTTACATCAATAAGAATTGTCATGACCCCTATTTTACCCTTCTTCCTGTCTAAAGTTGACTCTTTTTTTTTTTTTTTTTTAAAAAGGATAACTTCCGCAATAATTTTCTGGTTTCCCTACGCGCCTGTTATCTTTACCAGTATTTCCCATAGTCATAACAATAAATATTATTGTTTCCTGTTTTGACTTTTTCTCATCGTAATTTTGTTACCGCGCAAAAATCATTTAAGTCATTCTAACTTTCTCCTTCTCGAGACTATTTTATAAAGATCACAAATTGAAGCTGTTACGTAAAAGGTCATTTATTTAGACGATAACTTTAGTTGTAGAAGCGTATAAAATGTTTTATATTTAATTAAAGTAAATAGACCAATTTGTAATTTATTATAATTAATGTGATATATAAAGTATTTGTAAAAATTTTTATATATTAATGATATCATTGAGAAATTAATAAATCATTATTTTTTAAAACACTATATTTAAAAATATATGTATTAATATAATTTTTACAAATTGTTAAGTCTTGTATATTATAATATATTTATTCAAATTAATCACTTTTAACAATTACATTAACATTTATAATTGACAATTTTTAGATTTTCACTTATATTTGATACTTTCTTCACATAAACATAATCCCTCATATTTTGTATTATAAATATATATATATATATTTTTTTTTACACAAACTGCGAATGATTATTTAACATTATAAGCGCAAGGGATGTATTTGATACTTATATAATATACTTAAAAATGTATAAAATAAACATTTATATATTTGAATTTATGTTCATTCTGGAACTGTCATTGATTATCAGTGTATTATTTAAGTATCATTCTATACCTGAACTTTTAAAACGATAAAAGCTGAATACTTTTGAATGTTTTGCGTATTGTAAATGAAATAAAAGATTCTCAGGATTTTAATTACAAATATTACTAAAAAAACCGTTTGAATAATGATCCTCAATTTAAATAAAATAAAATAAAATAAATAAAAAATCTTCATTAAGAATTTGTAATTTTATACTATGCAATATATCACAATATGACACAAACGTTAGATTCGCCTTGTACTTATAACGACCATATTCATATTGTGCTTTGTTATTAAAGTTTTTTTTTTAATCAATATCAAAAAAAGTTTTTCGAACTCGTATTGACAACAGAAAACAAACTTTGTGCAAATGTATACTGCAGCTTTTGTCATTGAAACTACCACGAGAGAATTTAAGGAGAACAAGGGTAAACAAAAAAAGACAGAGTAATTTTAATATGAATAAGTTAAACATAAGATTGAGAGAATTTATGATGATGTCGTTGTTTTTGTCATTCGTCTAAATCTTAATTGGAATTTTATTTGATAGGCAAATTTAATGAACAAGCAAAAGGAATATTGTTTGCTAGAGTTTATAACGCTCTGGCAGGCGAAAAGTTTTGATTGGAGTAGCTGCATCTCATAATAAACATTTAACTATTATATAATCAATAAAATGGCAAGACAGCGAGAAAAACACCACTTCAACAAATGTTATTTTTGTTTGATTAAACAAACATGAGTGGTATTCCTATAATGTAATTAGTTATTGAAAACTGAGATTACAGTATTATTGTAATCAATTAATTAATTATTTAACTAAATGACAAAATGTAATACATAATAATATAGTACGTACATAATCTATTTAAAAACAAATTTGATGTTTATTAAGTTTTATATAATATATTATATATTAATTGTGAAACCATGTATAAAAACAAATCATTTTGTTTCCGTTTAACTATGAATTCATAAATACCTACAGTTCATTACAAATATTTCATAAATATTATATTTATTTATTTTAAACTACGTTACACCTAACAAATTCGTAATGAAATCGTCATCAATATATTTATACCTATACTTATTAATTCAATTTCATTGCATATCAGTTTTGTATAATATTTAAGAAAAAGTATAAAATCAACATTTTTGGAATGATGAATTATAAACTATAGTTATTATTATATTTATTAGTTTATAAATTATAAACTGTATGTAGGTATGGTACTAATTTGAACATAAACCCATAAGAAACGAGGAACACAAAATCTTATTAATTATTCTATGTAGGTAATATTCTAGTGGAGTTGCTTAATGTGCTGCCTAGTGGGTGATTGTTATTTTCTAATATTAATATATGTTAATGGACAAGAACCTTGTTCTAATAACGCCGTTCACAAAGATTGTCAAAGCCCACAGTAAATTAGAGTTTCTTATATAACATAATAAGTGAACTGGAGATCTTCGGTTTCACATTACCGAGAAAAATATTAAATTTAGAGTCGAAATGGACGAGGTAATTCGTGTTCAGGATCAGCTGGACAGAGAGAGTTTAATTGGAATGAACTGGCTTGATATACACCCGAGAAAAATAAGACGACAAGAGATTAGAGATATCCTCACCGCTATCAGCCTCTGTTTCATATATATCTATATATATTTATGTGTATATGTGTGTGTAACGAGTTCGAGGTGATATAACTAGAGTGAGTATTATCCGACGCCCATTTCCGAAATTGTTTATAGGATTGACACTGAAGGGATTTCGTTCGGGGCGTAGAACCAGCTGAAGTACATATATAAAAAGTCATTAAATAATATATATACTAGTTTGGATTATATCAAGGTGGAAATAATATCGTTAAAATTGGTTCTCGTTTTATTTGTGTAAACGTAGAATTATACAATACTTATATATATTATGAGGTTTTTGATTTTATACTTCAAGCTAAATAATAAATAGCTGGATTTTATGTGAATAATATTATAATAAGCGAACCAATTAATAATTATTAAATGTATTAAACATAGTCACGATTTATTGAGCAAAAAATTATTATCGGTACTGATTCAACAAAAATAATCACACAAGTTACTGAGTTTTAATATTTAATTCTAGTTATACCCACAAGGAAAACAAAATATTATTGGTGGATTACCGATATGGTCGTTTGATCGGCTAGTTGAATTCAGTTAAATCAAGCATATTATATAACTATAGCTATACATTAAGGGGGTCGTACAAACCAATGAACATGGTTTTATTGCACTGAAAACGGTCGATTTCTTTAATAACAGAACTGGAGGGTTATCATTGAAAAAGAAATATTTTTGTTATTTTAAAGGGGGTGATACAATTGATATAGTTGTATAGCTGTTTTACGTGTAACATTCACTGCGCAGCGTAAAAAACTATTTTCATGATTCGTTAGACGCGATAGGTCGAAAAAATAATCTCTTGAACCTCGACCGCAAAATTTCAGATATATCAAAGCTTCGAGAAACTTTCCAACCTGGAATAAATGGTACGAATAGATAAAAATAAGACTTCAATGGTATTAGACCAATACACACCATAGTTGAAATACTCATAGTGTATTGAAAAACATAAATATAACAAACAAAAACAGTGATGATCTATAATTATTAATAGCTGACGACGAATTTTTAAATGATTGTGTGTTATGTTCTTATATTACTTACATTAGTTTTTATATAACAGGTTGTTTTTTGATGTCTAGGAGAAATGTTGAAATAAAATTTAGCCTATTAAATTATAACTTACAGTATAGATTTTTAGTTGAAAAAATGGTTTTGAATCGTTTTATGTATTATTATCATTCTTCTTCGTTTTATTATTATTATTGTTATTAATAATAACTTATTATTATTTATTAGATCACCTTGTTTTATTAAAAATAGCTGTTTCTGGGAATTATTTAAACAGTGATTAAGTTTTAGAACGTTGTTGTAACACTATAGTATTATACATTATGATGTTACAAAAATTCATCAATATTTTATACTTATTGATATTTTTTATTCATGTCAATACCTCTTTATATTTTTATAAACTGTATTTTTGATACTGAATTTTGGGGCTAAAATAACCAGAATACCTAAAAAAGATAACTCTAGAACTGTCCATACGAAAAATTTCTTTTCGTGTCGAAATATCAATTATCAATTATCAGTAGTCTCATAAAATGTATTATTATATTAATGTTTACAAACTGGTATAATAAACAACAAATCGGTAATTAATCAAAATAATTTTCTATCAATTTTTCATATTTCCTATTTGATAATGTTATTTATATTTAGACGATGTACAACGATAAGTCTATGACACATGGTCATAGTCGTATTTACTACTTAACGAATTAGCAATGCAGCTTCTGTAAAAAAGGCTTGGATATAATGTTTAAGCTCTATAAACCCTCTTTCGGACCATATGGCCAAGAAATCACATTTACAATTTTTAACCTCTTTTAAGGGTTGCATTTTGGGAAATCCTTTCTTATTGGGCCTTAACACCATGAAACAAAACTACTGACCAAGTTTTATACCCATAACTTCAGTGGTTCCGGCTGGGTGATATTTTCCATGTTTACCCCTTTAACCCTTTTAACCCCTATAGGGTTTGAATTTTGGAAAATGTGTTCTTAGTGTGTCTCTAAATTATGAAATAAAACTGTAGACTGAATTTTACCCTCATAGCTTCAGCTGTTCCGGATAGGGATGATGAATCAATCAGTCAGTCAGGAGTCAGGACAAGTTATTATAAATAATTTATAGATATTATTGAGACATCAAGACATGTGTCTATACAGAAAATGAAAGAAAATGATATAATGTATATTATATACTATGCATTTGGTAATTTACAAGATTAATTTCCATTAACTTAGTTTAAAAACTAAATCTAGTACATTAGATTTACATAGCACACTTAATATATTGATGGGTCGTTGTTGAATTAGAAAATACTTCAGATCGAAAACCGATCGAAAAGAGTATGACTGACGAAAGTAAATACATTTTAGAATTATTTATTTTTATTCTTAACCGATGCAACAAATTTTGGGGCAAATATAATATTATTATAACAAAATGATTGTAGAATCTGAACTAAATGATAATTAAATTATTTATATGCATAAATGTACGTATAATTCAGTTCTTCGCTGGAAATTATGTTGTTTAAACGGGTAAAAACAACGGGGGTCTTAAGAAAAATATGTTAATTACTAATATTTTATCAATTTAACTTTGTTCAAAGATAACACGAATAATTTGGTTATTATAGTTCTAGATTATACAAATTAAAATTTAATTATTAAAATTCGTAGTATCGTGATTAACATAAACTGATGTGGGTTGAATCATGACATAATTTATAGATGGGTAATATTCTAATTTATATTATGACATCAATAAACATAATATCTCAAGGTTATTTTCACTATTTCAATATATTCTTTTTATTTTGTTGTATTTTTACTGTGGCTAAAGAAATATGTCTAATAATAATTGAATTATAGTCCATAAAAAGTTTTAAACTATAAATTGTTCAAGCTGAACAGTGAATACCGTAAATGTTAAAAAACGGAATGAAAGCAAGGCAGCTATTTAATAATAATAAAATGTAGTTTATAATTTCATATTCATATTTTCTTATATTGAATTTTAAAAAAAATTCTATTTAAAAATCTAAAAGGTTTATTTCTGCTTAAATTCGACACTTCAGAAATTATTTATAAAGCTTGGCAAATTAATAGACTTTCGAGGAGTGGTTTACACCAGAATTTGATTATAAAAGTTCAAAAGTTTTATTAAGTGGTAATAATCAACATTTTATCCAGTACATATACGTTTTAAAACCTTTTATAATTTTTGAATCCGAGTAGAGATATTGATTTTTATACCATGATGTGGTAGTTCTACTATGACAATTTTCGTTTTATTTTTTTCACAGCAGACAATTTTTTTTGACGACCAATGGAATAAGTTTATCATTCATTAGAATCTACATATCATACTTGTCGTGTAAATTGTGTTTCTTCAAAAGTCCTTATCTGCAAATAATTTATTATATATAATCCTTTTCAAATAAAAAACCATTAATTATACAATACGGTCGAGCGTAACGATATGACATCTCGGATGTGTGACCAACAGGCAACAACTTATATGGTTTTTCACGTATAAATAATATCACTATGTTCTACGTTCAACATGCAACGTCTATTGGGATCGTTTCCCAGAGGCCAGAAGTGTACATTTTGTTGCTATAGAATAAATTGTATAGTTGTATGAATAAAATAATAATATTTATTACTATCATTATTTGACAGACCGCTATTCGTCAAAACTGTTTTTTCGTTACCTGCAACCCTTTGTAGTAGATAGTGATATTTGAAGAACTATCGCCCTCCTTCTGCAAGCTGTATCACAATATGCAATACTTATGTAGATTCTCCATTTTATCCTTTAAAAATGCATTTATTTATATTCTTATTTTTTTGAATTTTTAAGTTTAATTCAAGATCATTTATTCAAATACTAATAGTTTGTTAACAAAGTATAATGTAGAGTCTCGAGGTTATATTTTTTTTTGTCGCCACTGTTGTCCATAATAGGTTTCAATTCGAAATTATTATATTTTAAAAAAAGTGTATAATGTATTTATTTATTTTAATAACTATATTATTATGGATAATAATTTATTAATTTATTCCTTAGTTTATAATTTACATTTAATAATAAATCTATAAATTATATGAAATCAATTAATAAACACTGGCTAAATCTAAAGTTTATAGATTGTTTTCAGAATGCAATTTAATTGTATCTATTTATTTTAATCGACTAACTAACGAACTTGTGAAAACTTAGAAACATCGCTAACATCGGTTAACTAATTTTCATAAAGTTTATGAACAGGATTACGATTCATATAATCATAAGATGATTGATACTTTAAATTATTTATTTTAAAATTGTTTATATTGTTCAATACATATAACTTATATTAATCTTAATATAATTTTGTAAACTCAAAATATTTTGAGTGTACTAAGGTTAATAAAGTTCCAGAACTTTTAATTATTTTTCAACTCAATATTTTCATAATATATCATGGATTTGTTTTTATAAATACGATTATTTAAGTCTGTAAAAATAAAATACATCACTTTTGATTTTAATAATATTTTTTTTCTATCAGTGACTTAGTTATTTACTAAAATAATATAGTTTTAATTATTTATTTGGACGTGACTTGTATGGTATTATATAATAAATTAATAACAATGATATATATTTGGTCAGATTATATCCTTTATCAAATGTTTCATACCTGATACATTAGAATGCCTTGAAAATATTTCAATAGTATTAATATTTAATTTCAACCATATATTTGATAGGTGTTAATTAGGTTTGGTTGATTTATAAATACTCATAATATAAGACGAAAGAGCACAAAACAACCATTAAAAACTGTACTTATTTATATAACATCATAATATAAGACTTAATAACGATTTTACATTCGAATTTTCTTATTAATTTATTTTTAAATTACAAAATTAAGCATTTCTTAATAAATTCATTGTATATTTCTTTATTTTTATTTTAAGTATTATAATGAACAAAAGGAAATATTCATTAGCTAAAATTAAAAATATATTCAAGAACAATAATATTTCAGTTATTGTTTTTGTAATGCAAAGTATTCGGATGACTAACTTTTTAAAAATGCAATAAAAGTTTCAAGAGTTATACCGTTTTGTATTTAAATCAGTTTGTTCGTATAAATAATGTGCTTTTTATTTCTGTTAATGATCTTTAAAAATACATTGAATAATAATTGTACCTATCGTTTTATGTAAGTAATATATACAATTTTATATATATTTAAAAATTAAAAAAAAAGTAATACGATCAATGTACATTCTGGCTAATACCTATAACATCTAATATTACAACTGTTGAACCCTTATGATTTTGGTATGATTAAAATAACTGTATTTAACTATGGTGATTATTTAATTATGCAAAATAATCATTTAAAAGACTTAAATTATTTGATTTATAATATTTTTTAATATTTTTAATTGTCATTTCGCAGGTAATAAATAAATGAACTCGATTTCATTATGAATATTTTCTGAGCTTTTAGTTGTGAAATTATTTATACTGTCGTGTAGGCTAATAATACGGCTTGTCTAGGTACAGACTACAGACAAACGTCAAAATCGTCGTTATATTATATTATATTATTATAGGTATTTAATTTATTAATGATGTATAAATATAGTAAATTAAAAACATAAATACAATTTGAATGGATTATTATCATAGCATGCTAGAATAAATGTACCTAAATCTATAAAAAATGATGTTGTTATACCTATATGAATATAGACGAATTAAAGACAAAATTGTAATACTTTTATCAATAATGTATTGAATTGATATAGTAAAAAGACCAAAAATAATTTTTATCATCGTTAAAAAAATTCGTAGCTTTTTGGATTATTTCCCACCAATAATTTGATGGATTATACTAGTGTAACTTGCTAAAGATACATTTCATGAAATGTTTCTACATACACACACACATAAATATTCTTGTATTTTAAAATTTATTAATTTATTATAACTGTACCAATATATATTCTTCGATTGCGAGTATAATTTTATTTGAGTGTTTACAATTGGATAATAATATTGTAATTTCGTATCCTATAACATAATACATGTATATCTACCTATCTATTTATGTTTCAAGAAAACTAAAAGGAAATATTTCAAAATGATAAAGTTTAAAACTATTTGTATGATTTATACATTCTATAAATTATTTACCTATTAAAAAAAAAAAAAAATAACTTATCCTTTTCCAGAAAAATTCAAAAATAACTACGTGAATTAAAGTTTTTACTGTGTGATAATTATCATTTATCACATTAGGGCTTATAGCAAGTCACTAACGTACATTCCCTTGTGGCTCATCAAAAACAGTAACCTATTATACGTAGACCCTGTGTGAAAAATTTCTCTTTTTATAACAATATAAAAATTATGTTACATCTTTTTTAATGCTTTCTATGTGGTTTTCATAGTCACCTGCGCACAGGATATTACGTCTAAATTAAATAATTATGTTTTAATAATTAAAAATACAGTATAGTAGACTTAATACACTTGTAAAAAATGTAAACATTTTTTTTTACGATTACCAAATCTTTGTTGTCATAGTATACACACATTTACGAGTCCCGGAGGGGCAATAAATGTACAGATTCAATTATGATAATGAGCATTCGTGATAATTTAATAGCTTCGCAGAATAATATACGAAATATATTTTTTTTTATGTATACCGCATAATTACATTCGAAAACACGCAGTGGTTTAAGTGGGGGTATATGGGGGATGACATCCCACCACTTATTATAATCTGCATTTGTCATCCCTTCACTTATAATATAGCCGTATTATACCAATAATATAAAAATTTAGGTATCCTTCTACTGATTTTAAGCTACTTTGACCATTATTAACACAACAAAACAACAAGAAAAAGGGGAAAAAATTACAAAAGGATTGAAATAAAATAAATATTTTAACTTCAAATTAATAATATTGAAAAAAACATTTAAACGTTACCAAAAATAGTTATTAATAATAGGTTTTGTTGCATTTATATTGTAATAATAATTAACATTTATTTAAATTCAAAGGAAGATGAATTAAAAAAAATGTTTGAGAAAAAGTTTGTTTAGTCTACATTTATACAGTATTTGTTTTTTCTTTGACCAATTCAAATGGGTTTAGTAGAATTTGATATTGGGATATTAACTTAAAAATATTAGATTAAGTTAAATTATAGTATCTGTGTAAATTATAACAATTTAAAAATACTCATAGCTCTTTTTTAAATTGAAATATAAATAAAAGTCTACTGAATGCTCTAGATAATATTCATACTGTTAAGTTTATGGCAATACAGTCAAATATGAAAGGTAATAAACCTCGTCACCTGATTAGTTTTACTGAACTCAAGTTTATTATTTTATGCACAAGTTATATAATATATGAGTAAAAAAAAGAACATAATAAAATATATAATATTTTTTTAGAACGTTAAGATATAAGTTAATATTGAACAAACAAAATATCCTACATATTTAAATATATTTTGATATAATCCTAAATTATTTATTCATATTTTACACTAATTATAGTAATTTAAGAAACCACAAGTTTATTATAACAAAATTAGTAACTCTATAAATATTTATTTATTTATTTGTATTCAAAATAATCGTATAACATAAAATATTATTCAATATCGATTGATTGAACAAATAAATAATTAACAACTTATATTTTTAGCTTCAGTTATAAGTATGTAAAACTTGATTTTAATTTAACTAATTTTTAAAATTAGAGAGAGAAAGTTAAGCAAGAAAGCTGGAGAAAGTTAAGTTGTATTAATGAATGCTTTAATTCAATAAGTTATTAAGTTAATTATAATTTAATTAATTAATCAAATTAAGTTGTATAATTTTTTTTTTTGTTTTGTTTTTTGATTAGTTAATTCCCAATATTGCATAAACGTACATAGTAACCATACACAGTAGATAAAATCAATCAGCAATATTTAAACAAAAAATATTCATCATATCATATAAATATTGTAAATAAAAGAGTCTAAAGCTATCCATTATCTCTACCGTTTGAGTAATATATTCTGTGATTCCAGCCCATACAAAACAATGTATCTTCATCTATTTATTTATATGCATTAGTATTTTCTAATCTAAATTTAAAACAACAAACATGAAACTAATTTTTAGATAAGAACATACATAATATTTCCTATACATATAGATACCTATACAATATATGTGGTATGTCATTTTTTGTTAAAAAGTTTATCTGTAAAAAATTTCAAAGAAAAGTATAATTGGGTACACAGTTTGGAAGTTATTTAAATTTAAGATTCAAAAATACTAATACTAGAAAGAGTTAGTCTAGAGTTTTTGTTATTTGAGGCTATTAAGGGTATAATATTGTCATGAAATTATGGTAATAGTTTAAAAAAGTTTTTTATAATTTTAAAATAAAAATAAATGGGATATACTCGTATATTCTATGATTTAATAAAAGATTTAAACGAATAATGGATGAAAATATTTCATTATAATATTATAAATAAGTTATTGTGACTTATAAAACAAATTATAAGTGGACTTGATAAAAAATATATGAACTAGTTCGATACACATAACGAACAATATAGATAAGTATGATATGAATGATGCATATACTGTATTATCAAATAGAACAAAAATATTAAGACTTTTATAATGTGTATTATAAAAGTAATAATAGTTCTTATTTATACGTAATGTATACGCAAACTTTTTTTTTGAATTAAATAATCTACTTTTTTATAAGTAAAAAAGACACATTTATTATTAATAAAAAAAGGTTTATATATTTCCATGTAATGAATCAATATGCTGAAGATTTGATTTGTATTACTAAATTAAATATCCATACCTACTAAAGAAATCCTAAAATATTGTATAATATAAATATAAGTATCTCTATGTTAATACTTATGAGCATATTCAACAAATAATTTTGATCACATACCTACATACGATACCAAATATTATATCCCACATACATAATATCATTACGTGTATTGTATACGTTTATTATTGACATAATATACTATTGACTATAACAAAGTTCATGATTTTTAATGAAGTATGATTGTGATTGACCGAGATTTAAGATCTTAACCAATCATTAGCCGTATTGTGAGGAATTCATCGCTAATTTTGTTATTATTTTGAAATTTATTAAAATATGTTTAATGATATAAGTAAATGGAAAGTAGAAAAAAAAATTAAAATGAAAGAAAATCATATTTTATGTGTATTTTAGGTCAAACATTTTTTTTTATGATAAGTTTTTAACTTTTACTATTTTAAACATGTAATAGGTATTGAAAAAATGATAATAATTATATTTTTTTTATAGGATGTTAAAAAATAAATATATTGGCGTTGGTTTCAACATTCTATGTTTTTAAGTAATTATTAATAACGAAGAAAAATACAATAAAGTAATCAAGATGGTCAATACCAATGGTTGAATATAGCATACCCAGTGATAACAACGACTATAACGTACCAAAATATATATTTATTATAATATAATATATTTGTACAATTAAATACATAAACATCAAACACCACATTTATATGTAACGTAAAACGTTTAAGAACATTTAAGTCTAAAGTTACCGCGATGGACCTTTGCTCGCGAAAACATAATATGTATGCGGGTTTATAAATCAGATCTATTTAAGTACGTGGAGATTCCGCTTATAAATCTTTCTTCTCTTTATTTATTTATGTTTTGGGCTGCCGACAGTTCCTTTAAACAATACAAGTCCGGTGGTGATTTTCGGTTAAAGCTCATAATCCATGCACATTTTCTAACCTTACGTTTCAGCTATTCACGTGGAGGAGAACGGTCGGCGAGTCGGCAGCGGCGGGACAAATAATGGCCGCTCGCGATGGGGTGCATAAATCTTCTCGAATTTACCTTAAAGGTCTCCCGGGCACCGATAAGTAGTAATAAATCGGTGCTAAAAAAAATAAAAACAACCCCCGTCGGAACTAAACAAATACACATACACCACACACATACACACACACACACGCAGTAACACACACACTATAAAACGCACGTACGCGAATAAAAAATAAAAAAAATGTGTAACGATTTGTTTGTTGTCTGGTAGAAACGTGGTTACAACGATGTTTGATTCACACACCAAAGACCTTTGACTCCGCCGCCATCACCGCCACCGTTATACATTTTTTTTTACGCGACGGATGTTTGTAGAAAACGCGGCAGTGGAGCCGTCGTTGTTAGAGGCGGCGGCGCCTTTGTCGTAGGTAGGAAGAAAAGTGTGTGATATAAAAAATCGAGGCGTTTCGACGGCAACGACTCTACAAGCCACTTAAATCGGGCGCGTCTGGTTGAATTAAATAGTTTACGGCTGGTCCAGACCAGCCGACCATCCCACACCACCCAACAACCCTTCTAAACAGCATCGGAAAACCACTTTCGTCGACACAATCGTGTATACCCGTGTTTTAACTATATATATATGAGGGTATGTATGTATACACCGATATGCCATATACACCCTGTATTTACTCTATACTTACAACCACCCATAAAGTTATCGACTCTACAGAACTATAGCGTGCAGAAGCTAGTACGCATATAACCGACGTGCGGTAGAAGTTACAGCACAAAAAGTTTTAGTTGAAAACACTTAATGTATTATTACGACTATGCCAACAAATATAGCACTCTCTTCAACTTCAATCATCTTCAACTCGCTCTGCTGTCACTTCTTATCAGTATCTTTTGGACTACACACCTGGATAAGTACCACCCACTACTTAATAAGATAATGTTGACGATGACAATGACGATGATTAGCATTAAAATAATTATCGTACCGACAATTTGTGTACAAGAGAAAATAATTTCATAATGAAATGTCAATAGTTATTTATGTAGATAATGCGTTTTATTCTATCGCTACCACATCGGAATCGACGACTCCGTGATATGTGACCTAACCTAATTTTATTGGCAGCTACAAAAATCTATAATAGGTCTTACATCAGTTTTTTTCCTAAATTTTTATGAATGTAACTATAAACGAAACGGGATTATAAAATATTGACCCACATTTTTCGACGGCTGTGGTGAGGCGTAAGTGGTACAATATTATAATAATTATATAAAGTGGTCTGACTACCTATAAATATATACACAATAAACATAACATACATCATGTCATATCTATATAAATGATAAAGTTGAGTATAATATTATTTAAACGGTGTAGTTATGTAATAGAGTTGTGTTAGACGGTGGAAAATCGTTCTTCACGCACCTACACTATCACTAAACAATAAATCCTATTTCGTTCGTTCTACCACCCTTCTCCACTATCCAACACCTACATACTCTCGACGATAATGACCGTTCGAGACGGTGACCTTAAGTTCGATTGTGATTTCTCTGAAAAAAAATTGTATTCAACAACGAAAACGGCATATTATATTTAAACGATTTTTTTTGGTTTCATCTTGTACATGTCAAACAAACGTATATAAATGTATATATTTTGCGCACACTTATTCGAGTTACTGGAAATCGAAGAAACTTTTACTGCATTATTGTGATAGTTTAAAATCTAAAATTTTACTTTCTTTATTTAAAGAAAATGACGCTACAGGGCAGAAGATCATTAAGCTACAAGTTATATCGTGACTCGATAAAATTTAATTTCCTACGAAAACAAAGCGCTCATATATTTTATAGTTGAAATGTAAGGTAATCAAGTATAAAATACTAAGAATGTTTATCAAACCAATGTCATTGTTATTGTTTTTAATGTACAAACTTCTCTAATTATAACGGTTGATGTTTTGTAAGTCGAGTACAAATTATAATTAATGTTTTTAATTTTAAATTCGCATTTACCTAATAAAACGAACAGTGTATAAAATAACATTTTGCATAATGCCAAATAATTCAAGATGGATAAAATGATAATAATTTATAATATTATTGTATTGGAGTTTCGAAAAATTTAACGACTTAATGTGAGGAGACAGTATTACGAGTTAGATTATTCAATTACATGGTGATCACTTCACTTCAATGTTTTAATTAATAATGTATTGTTTTTTCATTTTTTGATTTTTGAAATTTTTAAGTATAATTAGAAACTATATTATAATGTTTTTTCAATCGAAATACAGAATATTGTGGATTCAAATAGGACACTCTTTATGTTGTGTACAAAATCTCAACATTTTTAAAATATGATATTAAAGTATATTTAAAAATTCTAAAAATTTAATTCTGAAATAATGAATTATCTAAGAAGAAAAAAGGGAGTAAGTTGTCAAGGTAAACCATATATTATATTGTGTAAGTTACACTATCTACGTGTTCAACTATATACGTGAATACTTTTTTATCTATAATATTCAATGAAAAACTATCAATGTCAAACTGATAACACATAAACTGGACGAAAATTACTACATAACACTACTGCAGAGAAAAATGTTTTATCTTATCTTATATTGTATGCATTTTTATACAAGTAGAAGTATAGTTAATTATATTGCTGTGAGTATATAGTCCAAACGTTTTGTTTTGAATTTGTTCTTTTGTCTCAAAAATCAAATAAAACTTTAAAAGAAAAATACTATGAAACTATATTTAGTGCGGTGTAGAAGAGTAGAGATGGCATATACTAAAAATCCCCATAATTTATCAGAATTTACCTCTCAAATCGTCGGTATATAGTCTTAACAATGGCGTTCTGGGCCCAAAGACAAATATGCGGTCAAGCAGACACGGTTTTTCCGTTGCCGGTAAAAGGTTAAAATCATAGACAATGACTAGTCTAAATACAGATAATATCAACGGGTGGGCTCACCGTTTTTGTTTACCAAAAACCCTTATATTACTTTGCCTCACTCATTTTAATGAGAACTGTTAAAAGTATTATTATCATTTGGTGTTTATATATGTATATAAACGTTCTTTGTAAAACAAAAAAAAAAACTACATACGCTATACTCACAAAGCTCCCCATTTACGAGTTTGTGATACACAATGACCTTTGTACACGTATAAGTTAACCTTATGCCTTTATAACGGTCGATAACTATTGTGTCAAAAACTAGTATAAAATATATACCTACTCTATTCGTATCAAACTCAAGGCATGAATATATTACTTGTAACTACAAGCAGGAACTTTAAAAGCGAATTTATAATCTTTTCAATAACAATTATACTGTATTAAATTTTGGAAACTGTTATTATCGATTGTGATATTTAATATTATGGTTAATAAGGTAATAATGGATACAATACAGTAACTAAAAAAATTTTGGGGTCCAACATTTTTTTTTGAATATAAATTTTGAACATTTGTCATTTTTACGTTAAAAATATAAAATTTGATTATTATTGTTATTAAACACATAAGTCTTCATTTAAATATTCAATTTACATAATAGTTAGTCATTTAATAATAACAAATATTTCTACTTAAAAATGTTGGTGGGAAGAGTCCGGACCCCTGAACTCCCCCCTCAGTTACGGCCTTATTAATGATAGTACATAATATTATGGTTACGTACTTATTGTTAGTATTGTTTTATTCAGTTTCACTTAAACCAGCACAAACAAGTTTTTCGTTATTGTCGTTATTAAAAATTATGTAACTGCAATTCGTAAACAAATATTTATTTAACTACGTTAATTTAGAATTTAAATAATCATACTTTAAAATATTTTTGAAAAGTTTTATGTCCTTTGAACGATTTTAAATAGTTATTGACTATTTTAATTAAAATACTGAAATATATATTTTATTATGATTATCTGGTATTATAATTGTTCAATTATTTAAAATGTATATTGCAAACATTAGGTATAAATACAGATTTTTGACGTTTTTAATTTATATTCTTTTTAATTCTATAATAGTTTAAGCCACTGAAAAAATATTGTACATTTTTGAAAATAAATATGTCAAGTTTTAAAGAAAAAAAAATGATAAATATTTAATAAGAATTCATTCAAACGTCATACATTTAACTAATTATTTTACAATAATGTTCATACAAATTAGACTGGGAAATATATATAAAAGAAAATGAATGTTAATGCACCATATGTTTGCATTTTCAAATTTTGTATAAATCAACTCAAATACATATTTTATACTCAGAATATAAAAATAATTAGTTCACATTTATTGACATAAATGTTCAATATTTTAGATTTTGAACGAAGTGATGATAAATGCATTGGTTTTACAGTGATTTGTTTTTTGTTATTTAAAAACACATTTTAAAGTGAAAAAAAAATGTCTTGGTCTTCAACTTTGATGGTGGCTTTTTGATGAGTGCATAAATGTGTGTATAAAATATTATAAATAATCATTGTTTATAATGGATAATGCGATAGTTTTTAACGACAGACATTACGTTTGTATCTTTGTTTATAATAAATATCTCATTAGTAATAATAGTATAGCAATAATACAAATGTATTTTATATAATATATTATCTGGTCTGTTGTGTAAGTAAACATACATTTTTGTGTTTAATAAAGTCATTTTTCTAGACAATAAAGTAATCTACTCTCTATAGTAAGTAACACGGCGACTAATGTAGGCAATATTGATACACGAATGCATGCTTAGCGTATAACAATATACATTTAGATTATTGTTAAAAGATCAATAATCTCTACAAATATTTGGAAAGTTAGCACCTCAACCTTGTAAAATAAATAAATTAAATATTTAAATGTTTAGGGGAATCAAATAAAAATAATTGTAAATTTTATAAGATATTTTTTTGACCAATTTTACAAGTTGCTTACCAGTCGACCAACTTTGTTTATGGAATTAAAAAAATTAGTTAAAATACAAATGATTAGCATTAATGGTGTAAAAATATGGTAAGCGTTTTAGGGTAAAATAGTTCAATTGGAAAACTAATTTTAGAATATTTTGCAACTAATATTTTTTTGTTGAATTTTATCGGACCATGATGGGAGGGGAATAAAGCAACGAAAGGTGGAAATCATGATGTATAATATAAGTCTATGAAGATTCTTTACAATAACTAACATCCGATAATATGTTTTATATTTTTAGATTTGTAAAGATGCATTAGAAATTGGCTCCTGAAATTTTTTTTAATTTATAATATTTTAATTATATTATATCTATTAGAAAATAACAAAAACTTCAATGTAAAAAACTTGTAAAATTCGTCTAACATTGTGTTCCAAATTTTAAAAATTAATACGCAATTCGTTCCATTGTAAAAATAATTTTACAATTATAAATAATACATACTACTAATAAAAATATTATTATCATTACATCGAACATATATATAGAACGTTTAATAAATTAAACCCGAATTTCATATTTTATTATCTTATTTACACTTAAAGAGAAAAAGGTCATACGTATATTATAATAAATATTACATGCACACATATTTATAAATTTATATATTTCGATATGTCCTTGGTCCTCAAAACGGCGCGGGTACGTCATTACTTTCATTATCTAACCCCACGTGGAGCGTTATCGCCAACACACGACATCCATATTGGACAGGTACGATTTATTCTCTCTTTCAGGAACCCTCTGACGTTATCTTTGCAAGCCTCCCGCAGACATGATAAAAATAGGTTTGTGATACAACCTACATTTTATATTATAATAATATCTCGCTCGCACGGTACCACTCATAAATATTATAAGTGTACGACGTAGACATATATCATGTAATACTACTACATGCATTATTAAATATTAGTATCATGTTTGTGTATACCTGAACCTAAACATTATATATGTATAATATCATTTAAATGATATCGATTCGTATACTATACACATTTTATTATTATAATATGCACTATTAAACTTACCCGAGATTTCGGTCGAAAAGATCCACCGGAAGAGTATCCTTCACTAGATCCATGCAACCCCGAGCTGGGAAACTGGAAATCATAATATAATATCACTGTTATTGATTTACGTGGTTATGTCATCGTATAATGAAAATAGTATAAGTATATAATGTACATTATGCATAATAGTATTAAAATAAATTAATAGGATATATTATATAACATTAATTCATGGACGATAGAGTGCGATATTGGAGGTAAATATTTAGGCAAATATCAAAATAAATAAACCAAGGAAAAATCAAAAATCTATAACTCAGAAAACGAGATGACATGAATATGATAAACAAATATCGGAAATGTGATGGAAATGTATATGTACGAAAATAAATTCACAAATTCTCATACACGCCTGTATACATCTATTATATATTTACATAATATATATATACAGTATGTATATTGAATACGTATATACTACGTGTATAAGCGTATGAATTATATTTTTACATATGACATATATAAATTTATATGTTGAAACATCGTTTGGAATATGGAGAAAGGAGAAAATAGAACATCGATTTCCCCGCTCCCCATAAAACCCACCTCTCATTTACTCACCCACCCACCCAATCGTGCACACACACATGCGCGTCCTATTCTCATACCGTATACCAAAGCTTACCTTCTGTGACCCTACCTCTCGGGTAGAGATGCCCATTTTGTCATGATGTCTGATTTGTACCGGGTAGATGATCTGATAATAATTGGCTCCGATGTTCCGCACCAGCTCTTGGTTCTGTCGATAATCCCGCAGGAGTCTTTCCACTTCCCCTACAACACACCAAATGAAAATAATATACAAAACAGCTTGCAACACGGATGGTTATAGTATCTATTTTATTCCTTAAAATAAATACATAAGGCGCACGAGGGATGGATACGATATTCATTACGGCGTTTGAAAGATAAAATCGGAATGATCCCAATGTATATTATTTATAACATATGTTTAGCACCTGGTAAATATTCTTAAATAATATATAACTTTTTAATTATGTTTTACTTATCACGACATGCATTCCAAATATATATTCCTGTACTGGTTTAAAGTGTTATTCGTAAAACCTGTAAACTCTTCAACTATTCAATTTATTATTAATACATTTTATAAAGTTTAACTATTTAACTGTACTAAGTTTACACTTGATCTTAATGTATGATATTATTTAAAAATTTTATTTTTATTAAATACCTATATTTATTACAAGTATAATTATAGAAATTATATAATAACAGAGATCACATAAATAATTTCTAATGAACGTCTAAGCTTGTCTAGTATAATATAAGTATCAGGTCAATGTCAAAAACAAATGCAATTTCTTTGCAAATAATGTTGAAAAATATGTTTGCGGTCGTCCATTGATTCACTAAAAACAAACATACATTCATGTCATATAATATTATCATACCGAAATCCCGTTCTTGTATCTGATTGGATTAAAATTCGTCCCAGTAAATCACATTCAAAACTGTAAACCACCCAAGGGGCAAATTATTTTAACAAAGGCATGAAACCTACGACCCTGCCGCAAGACATATATCCTTCTCTCAGTTTCTCTAATACGGAATAGGAGAACATCTCTTAGGCTCAGATGACAAATTATTTCTGCAATCAATATATGACTAATATTATATTATAAATATATTGAATCATCAAACTATCTTACGATCTGCTTTGTTTTTTTATTCTTTGCACGTAACTGTATCACAGCTTTAAGGAAACAAGATAAATACGTCTTATAACTTTGTCAAACATAAAAATATAAACAAAAGAGTATTTACTGTTTATTGTAGCTACAGATATGGTGGCTGATTTTTAATGTTAAGACTTGTATTCGTGTGAATATTGAATAAAAGACCTACACTTGATAACAAATAGTTAAGTATAAAAATTTAATGGCTAATGTAAACGATATCGCATTACGTCGACATAACACAAAAATTGTAAATTGGAAGATAATTTTCATATATTAATAATTACGATTATGGAAAATTTTAAAATACTTCTCCCGAGCTATCATGTCATTATTTTGCTTTTAATTTCTACGGTATACTATAATTGTTAATTAATAATAAAGTGAATAAACTACTGATACAGTCTCACGGGAGCAATAAGCAAAGTTTCTGTTTCAAAGTACACATTTGTTATGATATATACTATAAATAGGTATATAATACTCCCTGAGAGCTTAAATTATATTTTCACGTCTTATTGAAATTATTTTAATTTTCCTGTTCAATACAACGTTATAGTGAATCGTTCGTACATATTGACTGAAAATTTATGCAAGCATAACTCGAGTATAAGATAAAATATTTTATAAAACTATATACGATTTGTGCATTGTTTAGCAAACAAGAATTTAATATTTTAAACATATATATCTGGTCAAAGAAGTGCTCGTTTTTGATAAATAAAACACAATGTTGCGAATAATAATAATATTAATAATAATTGTCCCGTTATTATAATGATGTAGTTTACGCGATTATAAATTCAATTGTTGCTCATCCCTCTCATTCATCATCAGAGGTGGAGGAGATAAAGAGGTTTATGATGGAAAGAGATGCCGTGAACGGTAGAGGTAGGTTGTCTTTTGTGCGTCAAGGATGATAATATTTTTTTGCAAAAAGAAATATTATTTTTATTATTATTATTATTTTTTATACAAAACATGAAAAAAATATGATAGAGAAATGCAAAGAACATCGATTGATGTATAGGATATATAATATAACTTTCTAGTAATATTTGAGTACAATAACTGCGCTCGAAGTATCTACTCTGATCAGCAGGGGATGAAAAAGCCGACCAGAAGACGGGTAACAACGAAAAAACCTGAATGCCACTCCACTCTAACGTCTGTATATAATAATAATGCTCGTCCTTAAGCTTATTTATATTCCTCAAAACTCCATACACCGAATACATTTTCTAGTGACATATTTTTTTTTTTTTGAGCTGTGTTTTACACAGAAAAATATCACAAATTTCACTCATTCCACAGCGGACATTGTATTGTAATAGTATATACCATTATAATATTATTAATATTATTACAATATAATAATATATTGTACAAATGTGTATAGAATATTAAATATTACATGTATACACGTCAAAAAGGTGTTTCTAACTGTAGGAAAATGATGTATACTCAAAACGATTCACCAATCATGCTTACCTAAATAGTGTACAATAATTTCATACAACTAATTTAGTTAAATTTTTAATTATATGTTAATTCCTTATTGTATGATTAAAGTTAAATAAACGAGAAACTATTCAATTGAATTTGATTTATACTCGTAAAAGTTTAAAAAGAAATCATCTGATTAATAATTAATAGTTCGGCTAATTTTATTTTACCATGAAATTGTTTTTAATTAAGTTAATCACGCCTCCTGTTGAATACTCATACTGTGGAAGGTAAGGTTAAAATCTAAGTATTCGAAAATTTGACTTTCATGTATACATGAAAATTCCAAGAATCAGAATTAGAATATTATAATTTTGAACGCATGTTAAAAATAAAAATAAAACAATTTCATTTTTTTTTTTTTTAATTACCTAGTATTTAAAATCTTAAAAAATTAATAATAATTATTTGCATCTCTCGATTGTTATTTTTTAATTGCATTATTAATGGAATAAAGTATTTTGTTGGAGTCATAAATTTCAAGAGAACTTAAACAATTAAACAAATGTTAATGGTCAGTTAAAATACCTCTATAATATATTTAATCACATTGTTAAATTAATGTGGTCTAATTATTTTTAGTTGTTAAATAAACATATATGTTTTAAAGCTTAATTCTTATATTACAGCTACATAATAATATATCATAATTTAATTTAGACATATTTGTTTTGTAGATTTTAAACGGAATACATGAATGTATATTTTTGAAATTCAAATTATACAAAATTCTATTTATTTCATTATTCGTATTTTCAATTTACAAACATTCAACACTACTAAATATCAGCTTTGTCTACGTTTATTGAACTTTGGCGAACCCATAAATTGTTAGAACACATTAAAATGCCCAGTTCACCCACGACATAAAAAAATAATCCGGAGAATAGTCTATAAATTGATTATTATTAATAATAATTTGTATGATTCTATGTAGGTAATTTATCATGTATGATATTTTATTGTAAGTAGCTTAAAAATGGTAATAATTTATTATTGAAAAACAGTTTTGAAAAAGGTTCTTTTTGAGTAGGTACTTAGATACGAAATTATTCTTACGATTTATAAATTACTTATAGTAATATATTATTATATAGTTTTAGAAACAAATGGTTAAATATATGTGTACTACCTATATAAAACAGTACATAATATTATAGTTAGATAAATTTAGCCACGTAATAAATACAAATTGAACAGTTACGAGAACATTATTATACACACGACTTTAATATAACTTGATAGTATCTGTAAAAAAAAAAATTAAACTTTTATGTACCATTTAATCAATTATTTTACTTAAAATAATAAAAACTATTATTATTTTTTAATTTTTAATATAAAATGCTTTCATTCAATATCATTTTTTTTTCACAATTTATTAATACAGTATAAATTTCCTATTATTATAAAACCTGATACTTGCACTTAATCAGTGGATACTTTATGTACACAAATTATAATTAAAATATAATGTTTATAAAACTTATCAACATTAAACATTTTAATATTGCTGTAAGCTATTTTTGTATATATAAAAAACTTTAAACGATTTTAACTTCTTTCAAATTTTAATTGAAACAGATCGGTTAGAAAATCTTATAGGTTACAAAGTTCGCATTTTTTCGATAATACATATTAAATCTTTAACATTTTTCTTCCGATATTAATATACAATTAATTTGTATTTTAGATTATTTTTAAGTTATTTTTTTACGAGTTTATCAATAGTTTGGTATTCGGATAAAATATAAAACGCAAAAAAAATATATAAATATAATAACATTGTAATAAATATATCTAATTATAATTTAACTTAACTTATTCATGCAATTTTAGTCTTATTTGTGTGTATTTTTAAAAAATTTATTTATACTATTAAATATTAACTATATTAAACTCGAATTTTATTTTTTTCATACAATAATTTACTGGCGATATTATTTCATTGCAATATAATATTGATTTTTATTATTTTGTGTGTAATATTAATATATTTACCTAATATATTTTAAAGTGTATAATATATTTAAGTCACCAGAAAATTTCATAGTAGCATAACTAAATTATTTCCATATTATCATTACGCTACAGTATATATAATATTGAATATATACTATGCAATGTAGTGCAGCGTTTTTCTATTTCTAATAAACTAAATTGCTACCAACTAAACTAGTATTTACATACTGGTATCAGTATGAAATTAATATATATATATATATATTTAAAGAAAATGAAGCTATTGAATCATTTATGCATAAAATGGTAAAAGGTAAAATTTCCCCTGATGTATAAATAAAAAAAAGAATGAAGAAGAACTGTCATATGTAAAATGGTTTACGATCGATAATCTCCAAGAATTCAAAATAATAATGTGAAAATTTGACAAATAAAAAAAAAACGCGAGAATAAGATTTAAAAATTCATCTATTGCTTATACTGTTACAGCAATAATAAATCCTTTATAGTATTTTTTAGCAGTTAAAAACATTTTCCTTCGTACACTAATCATTTGAAGACGTCGATAATTTTTCGTTTGTTTCATAAATTTTGTCATTCATTTAGCCATCCTCAACTACTTCACTATAATTTAATATTGGATAGTATTTTCATATTTTTATAATATATACTATAGTATTATAGTATTCGTGACATTGTTTTCATTATAATAATAACATTGGAAACTGCTATAGAATATATAAAGATATTTAATATTGTATGAATAAAATGTGCAGGATTTTTTGAAATATCTTTTAAAAAAATTATAAACAATAAAAGCGATTGTAAAAAACAAAAATAAAGTAAATAATAATAATTATTTCTATGAATTTGATAAAACTATTCAGTAACTATTAAAAAAAACAAATGTCAAAATTAATTTAAAAAAAAATGATATATTATGTCATATTTATTGGTAAGACAATTGGTGAATACCATGTGTATATATTATATAGTGATTAAACAATTTTCATCAAATCAATGTTTTCTTAAAAAAATATGAATTTATAGAAATTCTGATCTTTGGAACTTTTAAGTATACTTTCAAATTCTCATAATCTTTAAAACACCACACAGTTTCTTATCTTGTTTACTTAACTTATTTTTTTTTTTTTATAAGAACGAATCCCTCACAATAATCATTAAATGAAAATAATAATAATTACCATAAATTATTAGCAGACAACTTTTTAAATAATTTTATAAATCCAAATTGAAATTTGAATTAGTAGTTTTTGAGTTAATTAAGTTTATGTACCAAGGATAATAGGTCAATAGATCAATGATAATTATAGGTTTTGATTGTTTTGAGTAAATAGTCCTATTTTTGATGATTTTAAAAATTATAGTTATTATTAATTATTAGATATATAATATTTTATTATTAATTTATCATCATTTTGTAATTTGTTAAAATTTATAAAAATAAATACGGGGTTTTTATTTTTATTTTTAAGAACTTATCATGTATAGTTTTTTAGTAACTTGATAATTAGGTTGTGGTTAAAATTTTTATTTTTAATTTATTAACGTTTAAAAAATCATATGAATGATTTATGGTAAAAAAATTGTTTATCGTATGAAAAAAAATTAATATCATTTATAAAACACTTTATAGTATGGTATAAAATAATCAAATTTAATTGATATGTAAACTAAAAATTCTAAAAATCAGAATTTGAATTTATTATTAAAAGAAATTATGTTGGTGAAGATGCTCAGTGAATTACCATAGATAATAAACAATATACTATTATATGATCTAAATCAAATTTGAAACAGGGATAAAACACTTTACCATCTGGCCAATACACATCAAAGGACGATTTAGCAAAGTTAAAGGGATAACGATACTTATACAATATATTGTTGGCACGTATTAACCCGATAGAAGTAGATGAAGGGGCAATGATGGAGGGTTCCGGTGGAATTTTGGCGTGGAAGGAAAGTCATTCTGAAAAGCTTTGATGTAGTGCACAGCAATGTGGAGAAGGTAAAACGTAATCAGAATCAATTGACAGCCGCGTGAATGACTAGCAGAATAATTGCGATTTCATTTCGATTTATTTCACCACCGATCCAACGTAGTATTATTAATGATAATAATAATCGAAAACTAATAGTAATATTACTGCGAACACTCACGTAGCAGCTATAGAATGACGTGGAATAATAATACATGACTTTAGTATTATGTACATAGATACACGAAATGAAAAGAAGAGGAAGTAAAATCGTGGATTTCCATCGAGTTTCCGACACGATCGCGGTTGACTATGAATTTCAAACAGCGACGTTTTCACAACAATGTATTGTTTTGCTGTATATCGATCCTACTATATTATCACCATAAAATATTTTTGTAAAATTATCGACACCAAAATAAGTTATACATATCGTGTTTTGTTTGAAATTATTGAAATAAAAACTGTCAATATTATATTATAGTACCTACAGGCTATAACAAAATATAATATTATAAAAAGAAAATTTGTTTTGTATACTATTTTAATAGAGGTTTACAAATATAATTATTTAAAAAAATAAATAGGATATATTCAAGATTAAAATCAAATGGTTTTTTATTTATATATAAAACATGATTATTGGACTAGTTTTTGAATATCATAAATACGAACATTATTTTAGTATCTCTTTTAAAAATAGTTGTAATCCCTCAAATAACAATTTTAGATTTTTATTTATTTACCTACAGAATTTCCACACATTGAGAATATATTGGAATTTAAAACGAAATATATGTTTATACGTTGATTGTACATTTGATTCTAACATTTTTACAAATTACTATATTGTGTTATGTTTTGATGTAAGTTTATTTCTAAATATATGTTCATAATATTAATACCTTTTTAAATAGGCATTAAAACGTTGGATTGAGATCGTATTATATTATTGTTCGGTAATGATATTAAATGAATAATATTTGGATTTTGATGTTATTCGTCGAATTTATACTACGGCGACGAGATCATTATTAACAAGTACCACCTGCGAATTAAATCTCCCATAAAGTTACGTCATATAATTTACTAAAACCATTTAAACCATCATTTTTATTAAATTTTATATAAAATATTTATCATATAATTTTTTATATAGTCGTATATAAGATTGTAAATTCACTGTGTATAATTTTATTATTTTCATTTAATTGTGAATCAATTGAAATTTTTATTTTTTCAATTTTCAAATACCTATAATATTTAAATATCGTATATTAAACTACTTAGATTTTTATGTTATAGTCAGATAAATTCCTTGTTGTGTCATAATTTTTTTTATTTTAGAACTTTATTTTTCTCTGTTAATTGTTAAACCTTTTTTAAAAAATATTGATGTATACAAATACAAATTCCATAAGTAGTTTCTGTGCTATTTAGCTATAAATGTACTTATGATAATAGTCAATAGTATCAGGTTTAAGTGATAATATGGGAATAATTGGGAACTATAATGATGATTTTAAGATTATAGTTATTAATATTAATCTATAAGCATTTGTGTATAGTTAGTTTTTAATTTAAATGTTAAAACATTATTAAGTTTTTAATATGTTTAGGAATGTGAGTATGCTTGGGTGAATCACGATGAAGTATAAGTGTTGTGTGTGGATTGAGAAGGTAAAAGGTTTGCCTTGTGGTAGTGCATGATACACTTTTGGATTGCCAACGTACCGTAACATACCTGTACAATAATATAAATGCTATAACAATGCTCGCTGAAACTTTAGCCTTTTTTTTTTTTTATAAATTTATATTATATATAATAAAATATTATAGTTTATGTGCATGAACCAAAATCTTTTCACAGTGACATTTTATTAATAATGTATTTTATACATAATTAAATTGTTACGGTTGAATAAACAAAGACAACTTTTAAAAAGAAAAAACTAGCTTGAAGGAAACCTGTAGTGAGCGAGTTTAATGAGTTTTAATGAATAATTTTACTTCTGCACACAAACGTTTATACTTACTCATGTCAAATAAGTTACGTAACAAAATTTGTTATATTATGTTTTAGGAAAAGGTAGAAAAAATCTATTTCTATTTTTGACATTTGCTTGTTCTCAAAAATTATTAAAAAACTCTATAAGACTATAATAGAGGTTGGCTGTAAAAAAGTATTCACAAAAATGGTTAAATATAGAAATTTAATAATCTAAAATTATTTTCCTTTTTTTTTTTTAGCTTCAACTATAAAACTATTATACCTTAACAATTAAAATATTTATTACAAATTCAATAAAGAAATATAGAATACATTAATAGAATAGTGCGCTTAAATATTTAATTCATTCAAAATATTCAATATATATATATTAGTTATTAGAACGAACAGGTATCGTAATCAGTGAATAAGACATAGTGGTAATTAAGTTAATGAGGTAGAGATAATTTGGACTATGGAATATGTTGTTTGTGCAGTATAGATGTAAGGAGGAAATGAGGGGGTTTATTGATGTGGAAAGTTCTGAGATAAATTTGGAAAACGATTTATCGTTAATGGAGCTATTAGATAATAGGATATTATTAGAATTGACAACGAAGGCGTAAGAAACTTTGAGGAGGTGAGGTGAGTGATTTGAGAATGGGAGACGTGAGTGCAGTATTCGAATTTTGACGATTTGAATGAGTTTCTATGCGACGTTTGAGAAGTGCTTTGTATGTTGGATATCCTTTGTTGCTGGAAGTATGCTCACCCGTGCAAGGGGTGCACTTGGATGGGCTGCTTTTGTCTTTGGAGCAAATGTCTGAGGAGTGTTCTCTCCTAGATTTAACACAACGTAAAGGACGAAGGAAATAGTAAGAAGTATGTAAGGGTTTTCTCAATATTGGACATTTCTTAATTCCTCATGACTGTCCACTATATAGAGATTTTATTGTATAGTAATAATAACAGCTTATTGTTGTCAATCATTACAACGTTACATATTTAAAATAATATTACCGTATACATGGTTGCTATTTTTTCTTTAATGGTTTAATAATATAGCCTATAACTTTTATATTACTATTTTAATTAAAAAAAAAATAGTAATATAAAATTACAAATTTTAAATTTATAAAATATTAAATTTTGTATTGTATATTTTTAGTATAATTTTTATACTCGAGAAAGAAAAACCAAATAATATTTATTTTAGTCGAGACTGGCATATGTTATAATTATATTTTCAACAGTTACTACATATTCGTTTTAGTAAGTCAGTCTGAGGAGTTTGACGATCTAATGATAAACTATGACTCCACGAATTATATTATTTATATTATTACAAAATAAGTAAATATTTAGAACATATTTCAATATTTTATTGAAATATTTCAAAAAAGATAAAACGTTCAAGTTTGAACATTTAAAAGTGAAATATTTTTTACTCATAACTCTAAGTATGTACAATACACGTTCCCCATATATTAAAAATAGTTGGACTACTGTTTCTTCTATGTGTTTGACGTTCGAAGTTCTGTCGTGGAATTAAATTTTGATCAGGGTAGCTTACGCACTTGTTGCTAGCGTAAATCATGGCATAACGTGATTTATGATTTACTACTCCGAAGTGGACGAAAGAATTGTCATTTTAACGCCTATATAATTTTCACCATCTAGTCGTTATGCATTGGTGATTTTTTTGCGAATAAATTATTACACTGTATCACTATGCCATCATAATATTATAATATTATTTACGCCCAAATCGATATTGCAAAATTTTCAGTCGTCACAGACGAGCGCACAACTCATGATATATATTTAATAATAAACGAGGATGACCAATTTAAAAAGCAGTTTCAATTTCTTTTATTTATATATATTTCTATTTTCATTAAAACAAAAATAATGATAAAAACGAGATGCTTTTTATAACTCAATAAAATAATATTATGGTCTCTGTTTTCTGTTCAAAAATGTTATTTAACTATAATGTGATCTTTCATCAATTCATGAAAAATTATGAAATTAACAACTCACTTGCGAATATTTAAATTTTAGTCCTATTATTTTTGCAACCTCATGGTGCCTACGAAATTAAAATGTTATAAAGCTTAATTAATCATACCATGATAATTGTAAGTTGTAAAGCTTAATATATAAGTAATTAGAATTTAGTTGCTTGGTATAATTTAAATAAACGAATGGGGAATAGTGTAAAATAAGCACTCCTTTAAGTTAATTTCAGTTAAAATTTAGCTCTGAGAAGCTTAAAAATTCCAAAAACTAACTTAAAATTCCTTACCAATTATTAATCTTAATAACTTAAAATTTCTTCATTGCAATTCGAACAACGAAGGGAAAGTGTTGTGTGAATATAATAGTACCTCCAATTAATTTTGTTTATGTAGAAATACATTTTATGTGCTGAAATAAACTTAAAAAATCCTTTGTCTATTGATAGATACTTTACCTCGCATTAACGAATAGCCTCAATAATGGGTTATGAAGAGTACATTGGCAATGAAATTCCCGTATCAGTGGAATATTTATATCGATATTAAATAAACCACTAAAGACGGACATGCCAATAATATAGTAAAATAAACATTTCCATTTAATATATAAAAAAAAATAACAAATTTCCATCATATTCGACGAAAATAAACTTTTAGAATTATGTTATTTCAGTACTTATTTTCAGGTTTGAATGAAAAAAAAAATATTCGCTCGAAGTGCTTTTAGAACTCCCAGGTTTGCGTTTCATTTTTATATCGAGTACATTAATCATATATGAATGTAACCATATAGAACGCATAAAGTCATTAATCATAATATTTTATGTGATAATATTTCACTTGTTTTCTTTTTTCAAATTACATCACAAATTATTGGAAATGCAATTGTAACCGATTATATACGCCACAAAGAAATTCTATACTGTCCATTTGTATGCCTAATATACACCTACTGTATATGTCATTTTTCTAATATAATTCTACCATATTATTTTCACACGATACATAAATTAGGAGGACACAGTAATTAATACATACTGCTATGGTTCAAATTACATGATCTAATTTTTTTAAATTATCGAAAAATAAACTGATGTAATATAAAGCTAATTAAAATTATTAAATATTAATAAGTTTAAATCGTGTCAACACGATAATTTTATACTTAAATATGATGTACATAATTATGGAGGATAGTATCCTACTAAATTCCATCACAAGAATTATGCATAATCCTTGTTTGAACTCAGTTAAGCTTGTTACAGTAGACAAAAAGTGCTATAACTAGTTATACAACGTTACTATAGATAGTAAGTGTTGCTAAAATATATTTGAAGTGTTCATCCATCCGGAATCTATACATTTTAACGTTTGATGCTATTTAAAACTCGTTGCCAACGTTTAATTATTCGTTAACTAACGCAACATTTATTTAAACATATTTATATCACCCGCACTAATTAATTATTTATATTATATTATTTATAATAGTATATACATAAAAAGGTAGGTGTAATCAGCATTATTTAAATTATTCTGAGTTATTTGTCTTGATCATCTTTTAGGAGTTTTATTATGAATTTATAAGCAGAACGACATAGCTTTAAACTTTTCATGAACTTATTTGATAAAATTAGTTTTTGAATTCATTTACACATAATTTTTTTCGTAATAGTTTACTAAATAAAATTTGGTGAAACCTCTTTTCAAACTTTTGTCTTATGTTTTGCATTATCCAATGCAACTGTGCAATATAGTAAATTACTTAAACTTCTAATAACTATAAACCTTATTGTTCCCGTTAATTCGTTATAACTATGCATGTAGTTAATACAAATATTAACAATAAAAAAACAATTTTGTTTTACAACACGATTATATTATTTTTATATTTACATATATATATAATAATAAAAATTTTAAAAAAGTTCGTGAAAAAATATAGTGATTTATAAAATTAAAATCACAATACAATATTATTTTATTTAGTTGAACACTAATCTTGGATATATTATAATGAATATAGAAAAATATCTAACAATAAGTCTTGGACTATTGTAACATTGATGTACATTGAGGATTTCATTTTTAAGCTATCATGTGCAATACTTTCAGAGTACAACAATAATGATAACATTAATAAAAAAAAAAAAGGAAAACAGGACAATAGTTTTATGATACCTATCTAGTTAAAAGTGTCACAATCGCTATTATATAACTACATAATGTATAAACTATGTATGTATAGGTGTACAATTAATGTATAATGTATATTTATTTTTAGAAGATTTTGATTTTATTTTGGGTAGCATTGGATATTCATGGTATTAGAGGGATTATTTATGGCTGTATGATTTGCTATTTATTGCGGGTTATCTGGCAAGACGACCACTCAATCTCCTATCGGCCCGTGATACTGTATTATATAATATAGTATAGTAAAAAAAAAAGTCCACTGTTACCGATTTTCTATTTAATTTATGTGTCTCCCGGGAAAATTCTCCGAGAATGGAGAGAGGGACAGAGATAGATTTATATATATATATATATATCATATATTTGAGAAAGAGAGAATATAGAAATCGGACCCTAGTTTTCACTTTGAACTCTAACGTTGCTTCAAAAAAAAAAAAAATAAATAAATAAAAATAAAAAATAAATATATAAACCAATATCGATTCAAGTAAAAGTTTTCCCCAAGGCAAATGCAAATCCGTAAAGGGAAGCTCACCGGAAGCATTTTTCAGTATCGTTCACACTCATTTCGCATTCGTGTCTCGATCAATTGGAATATAAATCTAAAAATGTTTCCAATCGTCATACGTCTGGGAAGTTATTTCACGAGGTATTAGCTATATTGGTAGATTTCATTTTTTTTCTATTGGCAATGCATTGATTATTTGATATTTGTAATGTAAAAAGAATTATTTTTATAGCATAATGTTATTTCTTAAAATAATATTATAAAGTAAAAAATCATTTAATTATAGCTTATATAAATTATTTATTTTATATTTTATTTTTATTCCAATGATAACATAATTTAATAGAATTAATTATTAAAAATTAAGGAATACGACTATGAATACTAATTAATAATAATAATTGAAATAAATAAAAAGTTATTTATCTAGATTGTTATCAGTTTATAGTTGAAAATACATTTTTAGAAACAATCTTGAAATAATTAGGAATATAAACTAAGAGAAATATACCTATTTACAATAGGTAACACTTTTAAAGTAAAACAATAATTTAGATTTTTAAATTAATTTTTAACTTTAATAATATAATTTAGTTCCTTTTCTTATGTTTTTCAATTATTAAGAACCAATATATATTATAATACTAATACAATTAACTAATTCATGATTGATAACTTTAAATATTGTGTGAAAATTGATCTAGGTAATTGTAATTGTATATTACAAAGTAAAATATTGATAAATATAAAAAACATGTAACAAATAATATTATTGTTACCTTAGCTGTAAGTATTGAATTATGCTTACGTATTTTGTTAAAAATGTTAATTAAGTATAAGGGAAATGCTCAAATACATAAATGAACAGTAAAAATATGTAGTAATAGGTATATAAAATACTAGAAGTGTCTTGTTTAAAAAAAAAAAAAAAAATAAAATTATCTATCTTTATTGCATAGTAATCTCAGTGATGGTATAAATAACAATGGGAATCCTGAAAACTGAAAAGTCATCAATAATTCTAGTGAAACGAACTTTCATAACATGATAATATTGTGAAAAAAATACTTGACTCTATATATAACACACGTGCACATAATGTATTTGTTATAAAATAAGCAAAAGAAGATATGATGAAAAATACACTACAAACATAAGTCTTAAATAAATCATAGGTAGGTACAGAAAATGGGCTAAAGTAACAAATGAAAAATACATAAGATAAGTTGAAAGTATATATTCTTTGGTGTTTATAATTTATATACTTGGTGCAGCACAGTACATAACGGTTTGCATTTGATACATTTTGTTATGTGTATTTTGTGGTAGAAAATGAGATTAGTAAAAACTAAACGTGAGAACGTTAATGATACATATTTTGGCAAATGTGATAAAGCTTTGAATAGTTGGGCCAATAAAAATATATTTTTTGTGAAATTTTTCTTTTCGCTATTTTTGACCCGCTTGTTCATTAATTAATCAAAACATATTATGGTGTTTCAAATAATACTTTATACTATTTATAAGTTTTATAATATGCGATTATGGTAAAAAGTATTTTTTTGTTTTTCTTCGATATGTATGATAAGTTTTTCGTTTTTAATGTTTCAATAAATATCAAATTTATAATGAAGACAAATAAACATAGTTTTTCTAAAAAAAAACTATAAATGTAAGTGGGTGTAGGTACGCTTTGATATTTAGAATTCACACAATATTACTGGTAACACAATATAATTTATACAATTTATAGAACATATTAAGTATATTAATGGTGATATGTTTGAAATAGATAATATCGTTCTTTAAAGTATCCGAATATCAAAAGACTTTTAATGAACTATTCAAAAATTAAAATTGTTCTTTAATTATCTAGAAACTTTGTATAATATAAACTGCTATGAAATAATATAAATATATATTATTATCATAGGTTAACCTATTTTACTAATTATACGCATCGAGTTGGAAACGAAAAGCGCGTAATAAGCTATCCGACGTTTTGATTCGACGATAATACATGGGGCAACATAACAATAATAGTAATAATATTTCATACGTTTTAAGCGAGTTGTGAAGACGATAGTTGGAAAATGGTTTAGTGCTACAGCTAAAGCGTCGACATCCGGCAAGGATATATTTATATGGGAGAGGGGACAAAGATAGAAGTTTTCCATTGCGAAAGACGTTCCGGTTAAACACTAGGTTTTTGTTTTTTTGTGTGCATATAATATTATTTCGGGCGCCGCCGTTGTTTTTACCCTCCATTCCGGACTCTGTTTTTTATTTTTATTTTTTACAGATTATTAACATAGAAACCGTTTCTTTTTTTTTCATGCGTGTGTAGTATTGTTTTCCGGACTGTCGCTTTCAAGACAAGGCGCACGTCGAGAGATTTATACACACACTTAGGCTGTCGGGCACAGAGTTTAGGACTGTTATAAATCACGGTTGTGTTATAACACTGCAGTACAAGGACGGGAGACGGCGTCGGGGTATAAGCAGTAGTGGCACACGTGCGCTCTTGAATCGTACTATATTTATATATCATAATATTATGAGATATTCATAAGCGACGTTGTCAGCGTGTGATGTCGTTGTTACTGTTATTATTATTATTATTATCATTATTAAATTATCTTTGTCAAGCACCACGAAAATAAAGTCCTTTATATAATAGTGTTATACAGCTATCCATCGTGCTACAATGATGCAAATAATAACGATCAATTTTGTTTCAACGTTATAATTATAAATATAATTGTGCTGTATTTATATAAAACATGTTTAATAACTAATAATTTTACTGATTACACGAACGAATACATATTATTTTAAAGTATTGGCAGTTTTGTGTTTATAATTTTTACGATCATATGTCGAAAGTCGAAGTCTTTTTTGCATGAATCAAAAACTATTTAGCTAGTAGCTCGGTGGCGGGCGATGACACTACGGGTACTATAATAAAGGGTGGTTTGAGGTTCGAGAGTATTAAAAGAAGTTTTAAATTACACCGCAGACGGTGTTTGAGAGATGTTTAACATTTATATAAAATTCTCGAGATACTATAATCTGAACGGTATAGCTATAGGTAGTTGTTTGAGACTTTGTAACAATCGCCAAGTTGATCCGAACCAATCTTAGTACATGCATATCACTCTTTCAGGCAAGTATGTACATTATATGTATTTATTGTAAACATTAAAAATAAATCAGGCCATTATAGGACTACTAATACATTTTAAGATTGTTTAATGTCACAATTACATGGAAATTATCACTAGTATTCGTATTATTTATGTTTAAAAACTAAATCGGGACGTGTTATCTTCGGAAAAAAGTTCGAAAGGACGATATCTTAAAAAACACAAGTGTACAACTACTTGGTACGATATATTATAGTGTAATATTATTATATATTTTATAAATGTTAAATGATAATTATTATGTAAATTTCTGTACCTATTAAAACTAATATAACAATACGTTTAAAGTGGCTGATATAGTTCAATTACAAAAAAGGAAATTAATAATTTTACTATTAGTTTGTTAAATTTCGTGGGAGAGGGGTATTTTAAAACACATAGGTACGTATTGTAATAGTTATGCATACATTTTGTAGAAGATGGATAACGTTGTTTATTTTGATATAAATATCGCTTGAGAAAATTGGCTGTGTGCTTTTTCATATTTTATGCGAAAACTCTGAAAACAAACAAATAGAAAAAACAAATCTCTTCCGGGGCACGAACTCGGGAACTCAATTTTACTGTTCATTGAAACAATATTCAAAAACAATACTTATATTTATCATGCAGTATGCGTATCGTCATTTGTATAATATAAAATGATTTATAATTTACAACAAAAAGAAGAATACATTTAAAAGGGGAATCATAAGCGAGGTTTGATATACTTGTTTAGACGAGATAAAGGCTCTATTTATTTTATTTACATAAATAAAATGTGAATCATAAAAAAAAAATTAATAGAATTAGGTATCCGACTTTAATTCAATATTTTCACTTATGTATTGTGTATCTTATGTTTGATTATTATTCAATAATCATTTCTTATGAATAATTATAAATATATTAAATTTAAGCTAACTATAGATAAGTAAGATAATAAATTAGATGTAAACTGTATAAAATATTTATTGATTCTTTATATTAGTATTTGTATATAATTATTTATATTTAGTAAAAACTGCCTAGAAGTGGTTTAGGATAACATTATAAAAACCTACCCAAGTGTCACATTTTGAGTACAACATTCTATTGAGATATGTATCAAAAAACTAAGTGACCCATAAGTTTTTACTGTATTTTCATATTCTAAAGGGTTTAGAATTATAAGGGTACAAATTAAATTTTATAGGTAAGCAAGAAAATTAAGTTATGGTTTTCTATTTTATTATACCATATACAAATTCAAATTGAATTTCAGATGATAATAATTTATATATATATATATATTCACACTTCTGCGAGGTAATTTTTTTTTGTAATTTGTTCCTAAGGAAAAATTACCTGCAGAGAAAAGTTGTTTCTAACTAATTTATCGTATAATAATATTATTATAGCTGCTAAATGTTTTTCAACTTATTTAATTTAACTTAATAAATAGGAAAAATAAAATATATATTCTTAGTCAAACATTTCTTTAATTTCACATGAACTTTTCTCTGAAAATTGGTTTTAAATTCTACTATAGTTATTCTACTTAACTATCAAGAGCATAGGGTTTCATGTACATAAATCACAGACGTTTTTGGAACTTACCCAAACTTTTGAAGCAAGAAATTTAAGGATAAAAATTGAATTACTTCTCTTATGTATATACAATTTCAATTAACTTTATCGATCCCTTTCGAGAAAAATATTGGATTAGTAAAATAATTAATTAATATCTTTGATGTAAATATAGTAAGTAAATGTGTATTTTATACATTGCATGCCTGTATTAATTAATATATTTATATACCAATTTATTAATAAAATGATTATAATTAATACCATACATTTATTTTTGAAACTTTATAAATGTCTATACAAATACGAAAATTCATAAATAGTTTCAACTTAAATTCTCAGAATCACACAGATAACGATCATACACGAAAAAAATTATACTAGTTTATGTTATAATATAATATTATTATTTTTATTATATTTAATAAATCAAACAACACTCTACTTTTAGTTTTAAAGTATTGAAATTACTTATTTAATTTATTTAAAAATATTTTTTAATAAATTGTGCTGCAGGTTATTAGATATATATGTATATGTATCAAAGTGTTCTATTATATCATGATTTTTTTTTTTTGTAGTAGTAGTAGTATTTGTGCGGGATGTTTTTAGTTTAAACATCTAATATAAATGATACTAGGGGTAAATTTTCTTTAATTTAATTTAATTTTCGTGAACCCAACAAAAACTACAGACTACTGTCGAAAGATACGATGAAATGTCAGTGAGCTGAACTCACTTAGAAGTTCAAAAACGTGTTCAGAATACTATGATTTATTATTGCTTTCAAATTAATTACCACAACGGACCATGTTATTTCTACGAGGCCTCGACATTCAGTCTTTATCCGAAGTTTTTTTTGTCATTAATATGCCAACCCTTAGAAATAAAACAGGATTATATCCACCTAAATAGCTCATAATATGTTCATCGATACTAAAATAATTGATTTTATTTAAAAACACAAGTGAAATATATTTTTTTAATTTAAAATTTTACATATAAATTAAAATTAAATTCTGTTAATTATAATGTTGAAATATGTTTTAATTAAAATATTTATGGATTATTCCGATATTTACTAGAAATTTGAAATTGAATATAATTGATTAACTCGATACCTAGTATGCTTAATTTATTCAAAATACGATATAATATACGTAATTATTATAAATAAAGAAAAGTAGATAATTATAATATTGAACTATTGAAGTGATATTATTTCACTGCGCTGATCATTAGTCGGCATGCCAAATTCAGTATTTAAAACTCGTTTATTTCAAAATATTTATCGATAAAGTTTTCTCAAACATAAATATTTTCCTTTCAAACCATAAATTTAACACATTAATAACATCAGCAGCTGTATTTGAGGTTAAAAAAATTATCCTGATTTCATCGAAAGTTTTTTTTTTTTCATACAAACTTTAACCACACTAATTTCATACTCAGTTTTCAACCAATAAACTCCTTTAGTTTTGATTTTAGAGCGAGTTTTTCTTAAAAATAAATAAAAAAATAAATCAGAATTTCTAAATTCCAAAAATACAATTTTTTAAATTTATATAGATATTTGATATTACATCAAATATTATTTTTGAATACTTCATTATAGGTGTCAAATGTCAGAAATTTTATTCTCAAGAAATAGCTAAGCAGAAATTTCAAAAAACATTTTATTTTTTTTAGTTTAATTTTTAATTTCAATAGTTAATTCAATATATATATATTATATTTTTAATCAACTATATATTATATAATTATTAAACCCTTTTTTTTATTACTTGTGAATTTTATTTTTTTGATATATTATAAGTTTTGAAAAATGTTTTTAAACTATATTTAAAATTCATAATTTTACTCGACACTTGCAATTAACTGAAAAACAATAATTATATTTTTTTGTGAATAAATAAATAAATTAGTTTCAAGTAATTTGCTATTAAGTAGTTAATTTTGAAACGTCATCATTTTGATAATTATATTTTAGAGAAATCTAACAAATATAATAGCTTTGGTCATTATAAATCATCTAGGGTTACTTTAAATTTTTTTTTCACAACTCTAACAAAAATATCAGATTTATGAGCAACTAGAATTATAATAATATACTCGTTGAAAGTGTTGTTCTCTCTTCTGTAGCCATACTGTTCAGCTCACGCCCATTCACAGGAATGTAGGATACCACATATGTTATGTATAGCAACGACAGTGTGGATGTGACCCATAATAATAATATATAACAATAATAGGTCACCACTACCCTGCTCATACTCTTCCTTTACCAATTGACATAGAAAGAGAGCCCTCCGGTGGTTATATACAATTTCGTTCCGTGGCCCTCAACTGCCCATTGTCTTAAAAGTCGAGTGTTACCCGAGTCCGGAGGCTAAGTATCGTTTTTCTTTATGTTCTTTATTTTTTTTTCTTTATTGTGCACACTCTGTGCACACCCTGTTTATTGTTGAAAACGTCACGAGTGTATGTATGTATGGCTGTCGCCAGGTCGAACCAAAGAGTATAATTTCGTTATAACACAATTCCTTTCTGCTTTACAGGGTCAAGAGCTCTTCGGTCTCCTGACCTCATGTAAAACTACAAACTACAAACACCGCTTAGACTTGTAAAATCTTATCTAAGATCTTTGGTAATAGGCCGCCAATTTTTTGTTTACTTCCAACACCACGAACACGTGCGTTATTATTGATAAGGCAAAACTGTCTTATTGAAATATCAACGGATACCAAATCCCCAACAGCATTATCGCCAGTATGTTTTATTTTATTATATTCTTCCGTTATTGCTTTACAACCACATAGCTCGTTTATCAGGAAATCTACAAACACTGTTTCATTGTTTTATATTTTTTTTCTAATTAAGATTTTCAAATAAAATATATAGTAATATAGAAGTCGAACAAATAAACTCGATTGACTAATTCATTTTTAAATGTCTACAAAGAAAATATATTCAAAGAAAACTTAATATTAATATACAATATAATAATTGCTTAATTCTAATAGAAGGTTTAAAATAATTACACGATACGAAATGTAAAAAATTATTTTATAATAAATTTAATAATTATTGCACAGAACTACTAAACAAATCTCTGAATTTCAAAGCATAATAAACATTTATATTTTGTTTCAAGTTTCAATACAAGGTATAGAAGAAAAGACAAATTATACAAATTATATTTTAAATAGTACGCTAAAAATGAATAATGGATATTATTTAAAATTATTAAAAATGCAATTATATTTTAACCACAAAATATAATCCTATGCAAAATAAACCATAAATATTTAACTATAATAATATACATTTATGTAGAAAAAATAGTCAAGTCATTAAAACAAAATTAAGATAAATTTTAATATATATATTCAGGATAATGAAAATTAATAATTATTAAGTAATATTACACATTATTAACTCATATTAAAAATATATAAAACTAGTTTTGTATTTGAATTTGAATTAAATAAGCTAAACATATTTTTATAAAATCCAAAGGCTTAAATTGAATTTAATAGTTCAATACAATATTTAGTTAAAGTATTAGGTTAGAGTTTACCCAATCTAAAAGCTGAAATTCGATGAAAATATTACGATGCATTTGTTCACTTTCTAACAAGTAACTAGTAAATTTTCCCAAACTAACAAGTGTTCTAAACAAATGACCTATAATCAAATACTAAGCGAACTAATGTACGCTAAAAGACTTTCATGTACCTACCATACATTAAAACCGTCTCTACTTTGCAAAATTATAAAATCTGAGTTCCTAAATAGTTGCTAATATATTCTGCTTGAAGAATAATATCAGTTTAAATAAATCAAGTTATAACTACTATAGTTTTAATTATCATTATTATTATTATTTTTAATTATAAAACTTTTATTTTTGAGACCACTGAAGAAAAAATATTGCATCAATTGAAGATTCGTACAAATGCATGTCAATCGTGACAGAATTATATTACGTATCAAATAAAGTCACTACTAGTTTTAAGAACTTTCGAAGGTCTGAGTGCTCTAAATTAAGCCATACTACACCTCTTGTTATCTTGTGGAAATTTAATTAAGAGTTCGTTGCACATGCGATCTTTCTTTTGATGTCGTCTTTCGGAATCAAAATGCTTATCAGTACACATATCCAATTGGTTCGAATTACAAAACCAACGCACGTTTCTACGTTTTGATCAGCTGAAAAGTTTTATATGGTCCACACCCACATTATAGAAGTATATATATATATATATATATACCACATGCGAAACACGTACACAACAAGCAACAATTTTCTTGTACCTACTTAGTTAATTCATTCTCAATACACATACCAACACTATCGGTAGTTACACTGTTATCCCGATTTATGAATAGTCAGAAGCCTCGGTCAAAAAATATTTGAACTAAAGTTTAAAATCAAATACAAATGATCAACGCATGTAACTATAAATAACTATTTATTTGATTTGTAACCGACGTTAATAACTTAATAACCTACACCTTAAATAATCATTTAAACACATGGAAAGGTGATTTAACATGTGTAGAATATACTTTGTTTTATAAATATTATAACAAGTAGCAATTATTCAATTAAAAACTTTATTTACTGTAATTAAAATTTTATAAACAAATCAGCAAAGTAAGTATTTAATAATTTATATAATATGTATCTATATATCTGATACAAATGTACGTTATATATATTTATTTGTGAATCATATCGTTATAATAAACATATAATAAAAAAAAAAAGAGTAAAGTTTAGACGTTGCAGAGTGAGAAACTGTATTTACACTTTACAGAACACTAAACATTTTAAGACCCTAAGGTTTAAAATCAAATTTAGTTCCCATTAACTTCGGGCTCTAGGGAAGCATAATAATAATATTTCTATCGACTATATAATTTAACAAGAGAAACATTTTTTAGGAAAACGGGTTTGTGAAACCAAGTTTGGTTAATTCCGAAAGCTACCAAAAATATCGTTATGTCGTCCATTTATTATGCCGTCCGTTGAATAACCCTACAAAAACCACTAATTGCAAGTCATACTTGTCCCGTTTTAATAAATTTACTGCGTGTTTAATACGTTTTTAACACATAGATCGTCCGCAATACAGAATAGATAAATGAGTGTTATGTTTGTTTGTACACGGGACACATACGAATGAAATAAATTAATAGCAACAGAAGGGGGAGTAATTTGAATTCATAAATTATTAGCAACAGGGAGTAAATGGGTCGACGTGGGTAAAAAAAAAATGTATATATATACATCATCATTACAGACAAGAGACGCGTAGAATAAATTTGTATTTTATTATTACTATTATTATTATTATTGTAATAATTGTCGTAATAAAAATTTGTAATTTATTAAAACAGCGAAACAGCGGAACAGCGGAACGAAGAAGAAAAATAACTAGGTTAAATGCAAAATATAACAATGGTAATATCATTTATAACTACTCACCGACAGGACTCTCCTGATTCCAATACGAATCGTCCAGCGTGTAGTCAGCTTCTGAAACATAACATAAACACGAATAAGTCATATGAATATTATATATTACTTTATACATATATTAATACTATCACAATCATATATTATAGTGATAAAAAATGTCGAAAAAAAAGTAGCAATAATGGTTTTGAAACAAAAGGTGTTATTGAAATTTTGCTTATACATTTCTGATAAAACGAATTCCTGAGGTTGTTAAAGAAAGAAATTGTGTCCTAACGTTTGCAAAAAGCATGAATAATATTCCGTATTCAAAGAGCAAAACGAGGATTTATATTTGTATAGGTACACGAAAATAGTTTATGAATAATTTATGAATACCTGTTTCCCAGGCATTCTTAAAATATTAGTGAAACGAGAAAAAAACCATAAAACCCGAAGGAAATCTACAATAAGCATATAAAATATAGAACTATGAACGGGAAGAAAAATGCAACACGCATGGTTTAAATAAATTAAATATTGTTCTAAAACAATACAATATTCATAATGTTGTACGCTATATTGAAAAATCCAATATGTTTTTTAAAATGTCGTTGTCTGCGTACGTTATGCGTACACATATAAGTACTTTATATTATTATCATAATACTATGATTATAAAATAATTGAGAATTTAATTCAACCAATAAATTATAGTAATTATTCAGCGTAAGTAATACCTATAATATATTATTATTTACTCTAAAAAACCTCTTTATTTCATGTATTATAGTATCTGTAGTAAATAACAGTAAATAACAATGGCGACGTGTCACATAAATATACAATTCATGACGATGTATATTATATAATAGAAAAACGATGAAATAAATTATACATTTTGTTGAAGTTTTATTTTGTATTACAAATTAAAATGGAGAAAATAGAGTGCATAATGTTCCATTCTTAAACAATAATTTTAAACATTAAACACAAATAGTTGTAAGATAAATAGTATAATGAAACCATAAAATTATTAGGTACCAAAACCATAAATAATAATATAAATTGTAAGTTAATAAATATATTTATAATATATTATGAGTGGATATGGTGTTAATACATACATACCTAGTGCATAATATGGTTACAAAGAAAAAAACTCAAACAAATTATGTACTTAATTATATAATATTGACACACAATATCAATATTCTGATTTGATAAATTTATAATAATTCAGATAATTAATAAATAACAGTTCTAAATTAGTAAAGTTAAGAAAACTGTAAGTAGTATTATTTCATTTATTTAACATAAGTGTACTGAATGTATTTAATATATTTTTTTCCATACAGTATATTTGAATCGTATTAAAGACTAGAATAACATCATACATGGCAAGGAAATTAATTTAAATTTAGTGTATAGTTAAATAACAAAAAAGTAATATTGCATACAAGACGTATTTAGCTATAATATATTATGAATCATTATAATTTCTAAACGTTAAGTTGGGAGTATGAAAAAAAAAATTTAAATTATAATTTATAGACCATGATTATAATATAATATGTCCTAGCTAACTATTTATTTTTTAAGAAATTGGTATTACCTATAGTATTTGTAGTATTACTAATGAAGTAATATGTATACAATAAATTACTCCAAACCCCGGTAGAGTAAATATTCTAATACCCTAGTAATAGATTAACCGCGATTTGAATTATTAATTGATATTTTGCTATCCCACGATGCACACACTATCAACTAGTATTTTTGGTAACTTATTGTCTCAAAATAGTTAAGGACTAGTTAAAAGGTCCCAATTAAAATGTGTACAGTAGCCCAAAAATATAAAAATAATCACTCATACTGCTCACAATACTATTTTTACAGACAGAATCACTCGAAGTTTTTACAGATTATATTTTATAAATAACCTGAAAAATGCATTAATGTGATTATATTCCAGTTGTGATTTAAACTTATATTTGAACATGAAAAATTAACTTCAAGCTTCTAAAATCATGCTATTTTCTGAGATAATAAAGAGGGAGATCAACTTTCAAATCATTATAGATAAACAAGAACAGTCGAGCCAAGTACCCCTTATGTGGGAGTGTTCACACAGTTAAATTCAAAGAATGTCCAAAACTAAATTACAAATTTTATCTCAAACGCCGAAAAATAATTATCCAAACAATATTAATCCTAATAAAAAAAAACACACTACCGTGTAGTGTGTTTACATTGTTCAGAAAGGTTTAGGAGATCGTTACCATACGATCAAGATCGTATTGTTTAATTTAAAAACAAAGTACCAGAAATCTAATTCTAATATATACAAATAGTAGGTATATACGTTTCTCTTTGTTAGAATACTGACGTTTAAATGGATAAAATAAATAATAAATTCGACGACGAATACAATAAAATACATCAACACACGTACGCAGGTATATCCTATATCGAAACAATCTGTTATCTTCCTGTCTATTTGTTGCGCCTTTATTGGATTTCGGTGTGGTCCACAAAAATAGGCCTTATAGAACTGTATCGTCGTATATGGGATCGAGATGTACACGTTGAAGGGGTTTTGTCATTGTATATGGACGAAGCTTACGCGCCCTAAAAGACTTAGACCTATATATAGATGACAGCGGCGGCAGGTCAAAAGCTTTAGAAGAGGATTGAATGCGGTGGCAGAACATTATATTATACTGACCCACCTCTCTCTCCCATCAATTTTACAGTGTATGTATGTATGTATGTAGAGAGAAGGATAGACAGTTCCAAATTGGTCTTGCCAGAAGGATGTTGTGGCAACCAAGACAAATCGTGCTCTCTTTCAGCGATATATAGCTTCGCGTGAAGTCCACTCCCTATTTCAAACGCTCTCATCATATACACAAGCACATAAGAGTATATTTTTACTCACACATAAGTATAGGTACATTTCTATATAAAATGAATCGCAAATTCCATTTGCTAGTTAGAAGGAGAAGGAGAAACGAGCTTTATATACGCCTGTATATAAGACCAAAAAAGCCATAACCCCTAACCTTTTTTCGTCAAGTTGCTTTTTGATCTGGACTTTTTATTCCTTAATCGAACTTCTAGATCAGTTTAACCGTATTCCTCGCATATGAAAAATAGGTAAAGCACAGTATACTATTTTTTTTATTTTTTCAAATTCATGACTATATAATATGTAACTATGCTCTATTTCGTATTCACATAGAAGTCATCGTTGTTTATTCAATGGCTTTCGCCCGATATCGTTACACTGACTGGTTAACAAATGCAATTTAACTACAAACATTTTATTTTTTACTATGTGTTTATCGTAGATTTTTACTAGAATTGTTATTTACTTCAATGGAACGTTCTTACGCCATTTTTACGATACATATAAATATATTTTATAAGCAACGGTATAATTTTAAAAGAACAGAACAGTATTCTATCGTTTTCTAGTATTTTTCTAACTATGAAATTGAATTACCTATATGTTTTATTTCCTTTGCCAAGAGACACGTCCATTAATGAATATTGTATATGGGCAGGTAACATACTAATAAATTCTAATACTATACTTATTTACATAAAAAAAAAAATATATATATATATATTTGCTATATATTGCTGTACTATAGCGCTACCCGATAAAATATTATTAGATATTAAAACAACAAAATATACAAATATCGTACATGCTTCTTAATCTTTCGGAATTATGTATAGTTAACAATATCACATAATGTTGGAAATCTATGAATTAAACCTAAATGAATGATCGTCATGGGTCTTAATAATTAATTTTAACCTGTGGTATAGTTGTATAACTATCAAAATCATAAATATCATTCAAGGGAAACAAATGTATTTAAATAATACATTTTATTGTACATTTTTAGTATACATTTAATAATTATCAAATCAAACACTCAAACACGAAGATATACTATATCAAAAAAAAGATAATCACTTTAATTTAAAATACATATTATTAAGGAAGTCGAAGCTGACGCGTTTTTAATAGGTTCAAAAACTTGACCAAATTGCATTAAGAATTGGTTTTATATCAATAATTTTTTAATATTTGAATATAAAGACTTAATACAGATAAAATAAAACTGCCTCAAATTTAAAAAAATCTATTATAGAATTTCCTTTAAATATACAATAAAATCTATACTTCACGACCCTTTGAATATTTTGAAATATAATTTTCTGGCAAAGTTCAAAATTACTTTTAACATCAATTATTACTATTAATACTTAAGAAAGGTATTCCTCTTAAAAAAAAAAAAATTAGACAATTCTATAATATTTTATTGTAATAGTATTGTAATCTATCATGATGTCACCGCTAAAGCTTATTACCCTTAATAAATATTCAACTCTCTCAGCCTTTAGAAAAAAACACGTAGAGCAAATTAGAGAGTACATATTCTATAAATGATACAAAATTGCAACATATGTGGCTAATTGAAATCGTGATATTAAATTAAAAATAATATACAAATATATAATAATAATATATGCATGTAAAATCTGCATAATACATTCAGTCATTTAATATGATATAAATATAATCAGGATACAATAATTGGATATATATTATGACCATTTTAATATTTCAAATTACAATTCAAAGAAACGTGAATTATTATAGTATCTCTATCTACTCAGTCAATAATTGACTAATCATCATGGATATATAATAAATATTTTCATATTAATTATGCTAAGTACAACACTAAAAATATGTCTTATAACTTAATTTACGTTGAAATAAATATACTTTATTATCTAATTAAGTATTAAAATTGTAATAATAATCAGCTATTACAATACTTATTAACAATCATTAATATTTAATAAAATATTTGTTTGAATACATAGTAATATATATACAAAATATAATACTATTTTAATATTATAACAACAAAATTAAAAATTATAATTAAGTGAAATTTTTATTTTAAAATATAAATATTAATTACTTTACCTAATTTTTATGTTAAATTTAATTAAACATTTAATTCATTGGTAAAAAAAAAAAAAAAATACTTATATTATAATGTACGTAGGTACTTAATAATATTTACATCATTTGTTTTATATTAATATTATTATAACTAAAACGGCATAAAAGTGAATTATTATAATATTTATAGTATATACACTATTATTAAATATAAAAATTTTAATTTTAAAATATTGACTAATATAATTCTTTACTTTACACAAATAAAATTTGGTTACCATTAAACTTTTAATGGAAGGAACGTTTTCATCGATGGGGTCGATGTGGTTCCATAAATTTGCGTGATGTTCATACTGGGGTTTGGTTTTACAATTCAAACGCTTTGCCGATAAAATTGTACGGTAAAGCGTAGGAATTCTAAAACCAAACGCCACAGGGCCTTTGCTGAAGTGGAACACTAGACAGAAAAAAATATTTCTTTTGGCTTTGATTTACATTCCATATTTTGAACCCTTGTATACGATGACCTAAAAATCCGTCTGTTGCTGCTTTATCGTTTTTCGTTTCGTGTAGACGTCGAACATTGTGTATGGTCAACAATAGTTAGGGGGTGAGGGTATAACTGAACTTTAACCATTCAAGAATTATTACCAACATCGACCAGAACATATTACCTGTCCAGACTTCTGCATCCACTCCTCGTATAACCTCTTTTCTCTATCATAATATTCGATCCCCAGTAAATTATTAACAATATCCTATCTCAGACGGTAGGGTAGCCCTTCGACATTAAAAATATTGTTGACGATGAAAACCACAAATTCATATTCGACCTTTCCTTAAATATTAAAAATAAACATGGATACATATTATAATTGAATTGATTATCACAGTATACTCAGTTTCCAACTATTGATGACGAATCACAATACTTTTATTATAAATGATTTCACATCATTGGGAAATTGAGAATGAAAAGAAAAAAAATTAATTAGTGTATATTTAATTTCAATACACATGGGCATTTAATAAAATCATCTCCATAAAGAATAAATAATTTACAAGCACTTAGGCTAATAATGTTTTTATTATAATAAATACAATATTGTTTTACATTGGATTCTACTTAGAAGAACGAAACAAGACTATTACATACTTATCTGAGCATACCTTTTATATTTGGTATACTTTTTAATATTATTTATATTATTAAATATTTTTAATATTTTATACCTGTGCAAACTAAACTTAAAAATAAAGAATATATAAATAAATAACAACAGATAGCATATTCAGAACAGTCTATGGGGGATCATATTTTTAATGTTTCTCTAAAAATTATAAAAAATAATGAAAATTAATATATTTTATAGTTGATTTTGAAAAAAAAAAACATTAATTTCAATAAAGATGCATCATATCATTCTTATTTAATATTTCCTGATGATTTCAATGACTTTTGATTATAGTGTCTCCCTAGAGATAAATATCTTATTTAGGTTATATATTATACTAGTATAAATAATATTTCATTTTCTTAAATTCTATAATTATATTAAAGCTGTAACTTCAGTTTAAGACAAGTCTTTTTTATTTATAAATATTTAAATTATTATTATTATTTTTTGATTTTATATTATTGAAACAAAACTAACTATTTAGTAGACTTCTATTTATTTAAAAAAAAGAACAAATTATGGAAAAATAAACTAAAGATAATATATAGTTTCTATAACGTGATTGTTATAATAACTATCTTTTTTTTTTTTTTTTTATAAAATGTTCACTACAACCAATACATGTCAGAATTACGATACATTGATGCCTATATATTTTGCATTAAAAATACAATAGCATAGATTTTTGTTTTTTTGGATTATTTAGTAAGTTTATACATAATTATTTTTTTTTTATCAACAATTATACAATATTTAAATAATATATGAATATCTTTAATATTAGAATATTTAAATATTATAAATAAATTATTTAGCATTTTTTTTTTTTTTTTTTTTTTTTTTAATTTAAATTTAAGTTATTAAAATTATTCGTTTCATTAAAAATAAATAATTTATTATCTTTAAAACAATTTATTTATTATACATTAAAGTTTAATGTTTTTAATGCTTTATTTAATGATTTACGCCGCTGCATAAACATGTGTTAAAATAATATATACCTTGGTGTACCTACTACCTACGTATATTTGTTTTGATGTAGTAATTTTATTAAGTAACCAAAAAAACTGTATTATTAAAATCAAATACTTTTTATAACGATTGTTCTCTAAAAATGCATTACAATTCATTCTACAACACTCAAAAATACTAAAGAAGTTATTTATTTTATATTATATTTCATTTAAACTTACAAAAATTAAAGCTATGTACATTTTTAAATCTTTCAATAAACACAAAAATATATCCATAAAATACAATAAAAATGGTTCCAAATACTTAGATTTCTTAACACCAAGGATCAATAAGTTATTATTTGTGCTTCAGTGTTTATAAATATAAATATTTATCAAAAGGACCCAATCATTTATCATAATATATACTTATCTAGAGATTATTATAATAAATGTATTAAAATAAAATCTCAACAACTATGAAGTCATAAGTATAATTTACTATAATTTTATTGTTCAAAGATATTATATTTAAATACCATCAATAACATTATTTAACTTTTAAAAATTACTTTTGATTGCATTCAAGAAAACATTTTTTTAAGTAAATCATTCAGCTCCATTTCAATACAACATAACGTTTCACATTCTATTATACCAGGCATGTCAAACACGCGGCAAGTGGCTCATATTTTTGTGGCCCGCGGCTACCAATATTAATGGACAAAAAAAAAAATATATATATATTAATGTCGTGTAAAGACTATTTTAGATTCTTAGAGAGTGGTTAATTTTTTAATTTAGTTGTAATTGCTGTACTCGTAAATATAAAGAATAAAATTGAAAAATTTGTACAAAATATTTATTTATTCGCTAAATTTTTATGTGCGATCCAAATAGTAAACTTTTCAATATAGTTGACCCACCTGATACTTTGAGTTTGACATGCCTGTATTATACTAACTGAAATAGTACTAAATACTGTACTAAAATATCATTATTATAAAATATAAATTATAATATGGAAAGTCGTTTGTATTTGACGTGCATTGTTTGTATTTACTTGTATTTAATTGTATAAATGCATAAAATTATAAATAAGTTATCTGAAATATATTTATAAACTTTGTCTTTATAATTTAATATTAAACCTAGGTAGATACCAAAGCTGTTTAAAAGATTTTGAAGTAATACCTGCGTTTTCTGCCAAAATAAATTGTGAGCAGAACAATTTTTATTTAATCGAAAATATTTACATATTATCACAAAAATTAACTGTTGATAAAATGTAAGTATAATACGCGCTGAAATATTATTGTAATAATATGTTAATACACAGATTGTAAATTGTTCATGAAAAAATCAATAAAAACGAATTCAAATACTTCTCAAACAATTCGTATAACGTAGAAGTACACGTGTAATTACACGGTAACCTACTCCTTGTACCTGCTTCTATATTTTATAAGCATTAATCGACATTATAATATAATGGTACGTTAAATGTTACCGTTATTATTAAAATGCGACAGCGACAAGCACTTACTGTTGGATCGAGTGTTTCGGCTAAAATGAGACATATTAAACGCAGTAAAATATAAATAAGTTGTGCATGTCAATTATATACCATCCGACTGTGAGAAATGAAACATAAAAAAAGCAACGAGAAGATATAGTCTTTGATGCCGATTAATTATACATATAACCACTTAGTGACTGGCCATCAAAATCAATAAAAAATAAAATTCTACAGATATATAATTTATATATTGTGTATAATGCACAAGGACTTATGAGTTATAATTCTTATTATATGATTAAATACCGTTAAACAAAAAGAGTGCTATAATAACCGCCAACAAATGTATGTGAGTAGAAAAATAATACAAAACTGTGTAATACTGGAATAAAATAATTATGATGATAGAGGTATAATAGGTATCAAAGAGATAATGAAATCAAACCATAGAAATGAACCACTCAAAATATGTTCTTCTTGTAGGTACTTTAGTTATTTTTAATTTTAATAAGTTTTCGTTATTTAGTTTACATCGGCAAAAGCGCATCTAATATAATATTACTATCCAATTTATATATAAAAAAATATAACGAACGTATAATTAAATTATTAATTATTATTATATCAAAAATTATAAATAATCAACAAGCATATATTTTAATATATATAATGCAGACCTTTTTTACATAGCTGTAACTCAAAAACTAATTATTGTAAATACTTAAAATGTTCACCAAATGTTTATATTAATGTTATCTGTGTACAATTAAATTTTCAAAATATTTTGAATATTTTGAGCTAGTTATAGACAACTGAAATTTTTGATTTTTTTTAAGTATTTATCATTTTTGAAGTGTCGATAAAAACATTTTAGGTGCCCAAAAAAACTTGAAAATTTAATACAAGGTTTCTTATGAATTATTTTTATTGCGAGTAAAAAATTATAAGAATACATAAGCATCATTTTTTACTAAAAATATAAAAATATTGAATTTTATTAAATTTCAAATATTGATGAAAATTTGTTAAAATCATAAATATTTGCAAATTATTTCGTAGTTAAAATATATAAAACATTTTGTATAAGTAGCAAATAGTTAAAAATTGAATATAAGATTTTTCCATAAGTTTGGCTTACAATAATTATAAAAGAACTTACATTTTGGGGTATTTAGGTTACTAAAACATAAATCACCTTTTTCACCACAAGCTGGAAAATATATCCTAGGCTGACAAATCATTTCTGTTTAGAATAGTTTTTTGTATGCAATGACACCTATCATTGGATTCGAATTTATTACATCCACTATACTGACCTACTATACAGCAGAGCGTTACTCACTTGCCCAACATTTTTTTTTAAATATTACAATTTTTTTTTAAATTATTTTAGGAGAAATATTTATTTCATGGGTGAATATGCAATGTAAAAAAATACACACACATCATTGTAAAACCAACACATTCATTCTAACGTTCTGTATTTCTGTATCTAAAATACTCTAAATGTAATCAATTTAATTTATTATATAACGTGTTTCTATACCAATTTTTAAAAATATCAATAGTTTTATAAAAAAAAAAAAATAAAATAAACTATAAACTGTATTATATATTGTGTCGTGTACAGCTGTACTTAATATTTTTTTAAGAGATTGTTCAATTTCGATGGAAATATATTACTATAATTTATATAACATATAGATAAGTAGAATCATATGTACGTAGTATACATTAATATATATATGTACTAAATAATCTATAAATCGTATGTACCTTATTCCTACGTAATACTGCGTATAGTTAGAATTTTTAATTCAGGAACACTATAATAGAAATCTTTTAGAATGCTTTCCTTAAAAGTACATTTCTTTAACTTGACTCTTTGCTCTTAGCTTTTTATTTTACAAAAGTCAAAAACATAAAAGAACACGAATATAATAGTTCACGTTGTCTACTTCATGCCTATTATTATTTTTGTGTAGCAATCATCTTTGTATTCGTTACTAAACTTCGAACAAATGGACATGGAAATGTATATAATACATTATAACATGTATAATTTTTATAGTTCACCACAATTTATTCATCATGGCCATTATTTTTAGACAACGATGTTTTAAATTTTACTGTATTGATCAAAATTACATTTGTGTGTGTGTGTGTGTGTGTGTGTGTGTAACAAAGGGTGTATAAATCATGTGGTTTATCTATTAATTATATCATATTGTTTCGATATTAAGTATAATGGATTATAATATTTTCATTTTCACTGTGGACAAGACTATATTATGAAAGAGCTAAAATAAATAAATGTATAACCAACTAATCCAAACTTTCCCAATTTATATAAATACAATAATATCAACCCTGAAATGTAGAATGGCTTAGAAAATACGAGTGCAAACTATTTATGATCATAATAATATAGTTGTACTGAGCTGATTAAAATCAAACTGAAATTTATAAAATGCAATCAGATAACTTGATTATATACATTTTGATGAAATATTTGTTAGAAAGTTTGAAAGAAAAACAATTTCTAGATAATTCAGTACAATAACTTTGTACATTTAAGATTACTTTTAAGATAAATATTATGTTATGAAAGTGCAATATTATATTGTAATTAAATGCTATTTATAATTATTGCCTGAATACAAAGCTGAGAAAATAAAAATATATATATAATACTATAAATATTATGTTATAATAGTATATAAATAAAATTCCTACGTTAGAGATAATTAAAAATAAATTATAAGCAATAAAACTAAAATCTAATTTAACTATTATACTAATAACCTAACGTTTTGTTAAAACATTTAAATAATGAAGAGTACAAAAATAAATAAATAAATATATAATATATAATAAATAACCGGTGTGAAATATTTTAGGCATGATTGACAGACAGTCATTGTTCATTCCGATTTCCGATACAGTATAAATAGTAATACATATATTGTTATTATTTAATCATCATTTATCTATATCTATATATATTTATATCTATTTATGAAAATTGTCCTAAAAATAAAACGATTGTTTATTCTCTTGATAGTTTATTAAATACTTATAACATAAAATTTGTTAGAAATATTATTGTTTTAACAAATATTTAACATAAATCTACGTTTGTTAATATTATTTTTATAAATTGTTAAGATATGAAATAAAACTTAAATTTTTTTTATGCTTTTATACGTGGGTCAATTTTTTTTAATACTAATCGCATAGACTACCTTTTTAAATACACTTAATAAAAATTGTTTTTTTTTTTAAAAAATATAAATTCAATGAAAACAATTTTTATGTAATTAATATTAAAATTTTCTAATTTTTCATTCGTTATAACTGTTTTAAAGTTTATTCAATTATTTTTATAGTTTCATTTTCATTTTTCATATTAATATTATACTAACCATTGAGTAAAGTTGTTTTTTTGCTTACATTTAAAAGTTTTTATACAAAACAGTGTATTGAGAAAAAAATAAAATACCTCATTTATGTAACACTAAATATTCATTAGAATAATGAATACAAATAAAAACCTACAGTATGGAAATCATCACTACTTGAAATTTTATAATATATTATATAAATCTTCAAAATAAATGTTAATAAAAATATTACTTTTAACTACATAAATCCCAAATTCATCATATTTCTTTTGAGATCTTCATAATTTATTTTTAATTTTTTTTTCGATTTAGTCACTGTTTAGACAGAAATAAAACAGAAATGTTAAAAGACAGAGACAAATATCAGTGATAATTAATGAATTAGATGAGTCAATTGTAATATTACCAGTCCACCTATCTACAATAAAAAAATAAAATCATAAATTTAATATTTCTTTAGTCCTATGAAAAAATGTTCTCTATATTTAAATGAATTATATCGCGTGTTATATAAGCTCAGTAAATATAATAATATTCTCATAACTTTTTTAAATACATTTTATTAAATTAATTTACAACTCTTTAAAAACTGTTAATTTTGTAAAGATTATATTATTTTATTTTATTAAAAATCGTATACCTAAGGAACATAACATGATTATTATAACGTTTTATTTAATAAAACATAAAGGCGAAAAAAACATTTTTTTTTTTTTTTTTATTATGATTGAATCACTAATTAAACAATTTTGAAATTATAGAACTCACTTTTAGACATCTTTGTATTTTAAAAATATTGTCTCATTTTATACTCTTAATATTATTCGACATAATGTCAGTTTATTTTCCATGATAAGAACGATCAAATCAAAACAAAGATGGATGATACTAGTTCTACTTATATTTCATTAAAATGAACAAACCAGATATTAATTTCGAACTAAAATAATATATATCCTTACGGTTAGTATAAGGTAAATTTCACTAAATTTTGTTACATAAAATTGGTGTTGAAAAATATAATTATCGAATAATTTCATTCGGGAATAAAAAAAAGGTAATGTTTGTATCAAACTTCCTAGTATTAAGATGTAAAAAACGTCAGTTGGGAATTTTATCATCTCATTTACATGTTTTTTTTTTTTAATGTATAATTTTCATACACAATCAAAATACAACCACGTTAACTTTTATCGAATTGCAAATATTGATTGATAATTAAATAAACAGTAGTTAGTAACACACTATTAAACACATACAATAATTGTACTTAAATATTATATATTTTCAATTCTAAATAAGATACATAGGTATATATAATATATATTATATATACATATATAAAAATGTACCTAATAGTTTAATAGTTGAGTTCATAATTTTAAATTTAAATATTATTACACCAGTGGATTTCATTTTTATCGCAGTTGGTATTCGCGTTTTATACTCAGGGTGGTGGCCGACTTGTGTGACGAGGGGGAGCTAATACACGCGAAATTAAACGTTCTTCGTGATAAATAATCGTCGTCGGCGGGCTGCTTGAAATATGCAACGCCCGTGCGTCTCATTGTCGTCGTCGTTTTCATAGTAGAAGTCGTGTTTGGCACGCGACAAATAACGCGTTATTCCTGTCTTATTTCACCTACCCATCGCCAACGCCACATAGCTATAATTCACCGTCACCGAGAGACACACGCGCCGTGCACAACTTTCCTTATATTAAATGACGTTAACATAATAATATGTATAGAGTGAGTCTCTAAGTCTAATTACGACCCTTTTTCTTGAGCCGTGACTCGTACGAAAACAGTAAAACTATTTGTGCACCATATTGTATATATGCATACGGCGTTATATAATACGATTGTGTGAGTGTATATATACACTTTGGTGCGCATAGAGTACCCGGAAAAACTTAATTGCTACCCGGCCGAAGTCAACCCTTGCTTCACACCCCCATACTCCTCCCCGAGGGAGATAGAGAAAGCCGCCGGTGAATAGTTTGCGGACGCGAAATAACTTTGTGGTCTCGGTTTTAGTGTTTCGTCGTCATCGTGGCATCGACAGTGGTGGTGGTGGTGGTGGTGTGAATCGCAATCGCAGTCGTATTTGCAGCAAGCCATCCTTTGTCGAATCTGAACGAGAGAAAACAGGATTTGACTGGGCGCGCACCGAGGAGAGAAAGTTTTGACAATCACCGCCCGTCCGACTATAAGAGTACAACAATTATTGTTATACCTATCCATAAAATATATATACGCTGTCGGTAAATGACGGGCTTTGCCCCATACCAACCCTCTGCCGGCACTGCGTGGCGTTCGCTACATTTAGTACACCGTATTAGCACCGAGAGATCATTATATATTGTTGTTTTATTACACTCTACCATCATTATATATAAACTGCAGCTGTATCTATCTGCGGTAGTGTATAATAGTAGTGCCGTAAAGAGATTAGCAGCGCGTGACAACGGTATATCTATCTACTCGTATATTATATAATATAACGTACAGCACCGGTGCGATGTTATAATATACGAAGCAACGCTACTGCAAAGTACGAGTGCGGTTTATAGACCATAGTCGGAGCGAATGAGCGAAGGGGCTGTGAAACGTATTATACTATTGTTGTTGTTATTATTATTTTTATACTGTGAGGCAATATAGGTATCTTTGCGTTTGTACTGTTAGGTACACACAATTATGTGCGCGGCACTCGAAATACAAACTATCGGATGCACGCGAGACCACCGAGGTTGATCAAACCTTTTAAGGATTTTACGGGCCTTAAGCACGCTACAATAAATCGTTATAGTTATTATTAATAGACTGCCACTTTTACGTGTCCAATATGGAGCTTTTATAAACGGATTTTGAAAACATTGTATGTACCCATTATATTATTACGCTTACGGGATTAAAGTAGGTAACTGAAGAATAGTTTTTTTTTTTTAATAACATGAAAAATGCGTACCGTGCTAGTTTTATTTTTTATAATCTGAGAATCAAACACACGCACCATACATAAAATATACGATGCCTATAGTCTATTTACTGTAATATATATACCACGATAATATAATATATAGGTAGTCATTATATCACAAGATTGTAATATCTTTATCGATATTAAATTTACACACATCATTCATTTGGAGCGTTAAGAACGGTGTAGCGATAGGTTTTTTTTTATTTTGTATGCACTTTAATTTTTCTGCAAAATAAAACAACACTTTTGTAGATTTAGGAAAATCGGAGTTTTCAGATGGATGGCGAAAGAGAAGGTACTTTTGAGGGTTCCTCTATTGTGTATATGTTCCAGTTAAAATGTACCACGATGAATTACAGTTACAAGAGGCTATTAATTTAATCACGGATTAAAATACTTGGGTGTACTCTGTACATTAATTATCTAACTTTATAAACAGTTAGGGTTTAAAAAAAATCTATTGAAATGAATTAACAAGGCTTAATGTGAGTATGGTATTTAAATCGCATGACATATCGCAGTTCATTAAAGATTTTTACATTTACAATAATGAGTATGTCCGCATCATAGCGCCATAATTTCAAATAGAAGACATTGGCGTGTGCTGAAATTAATTATGACCGTATCATGAAAATATTTTAATTGAAAATAACCACAATGGCTTTATATTACACACCTAATATTATTGATGCATATAGATCGATTAATAGTATTTTTACAATACAAGTTTATTTTTTGAAACATAAATTTAAATCACTGACACGTGCAGTAAGTACCTACAATATTCTATTATGAAATATTATTAGCTATGTTTAGTGTATACACAATTATCATTATTAAAATAAACTTAGAAAACGGTTTTCAGTGAACTGTGGGGTTTTATTGCAACACCTGGCAGATTCCACCCTTCTTCGCCCTAAAATCACCTATAAAGAAACTCCAGTAACAATTATATGACAATAATCGGTTGTCTATTATAATTATTACCTATATAATATTTTAGTTGATACTTATATATTGTTATATTACTATTTATGTAAATATTCGCATATCACTGCAATATCTACGACTCGTGCAAATTAATGCGGGCACATAAAACGTGTTAACATAATATTATTTGACAAACAAATGTTGGCGTGCAAAAGTAATAATGACGTTTTGGCTATCAAAATAATTTATGAATAGCAATATATGCATGTAAAGGTGTATATATATTTCTGTGTTTTGTGTGTGTGTGTGTGTGTGATACGCCCGAAGTGTTTCGGCATCAGCATTGAACACGTATATTTATACAAAATAATAAAGTGAAGAAATCCTTTGGCGAATAAATTAAACCACGCATACAGAGCAGTAACGTTAATACTCAACAACTCTAATCATGAGAGTGTATACTATGTGTACGCGTGTACGTATTAAGTACACTCTGTCGCTCTGTATAACGTTCAGAATATATAAATTATTATTATTATATTGTTTTATGTACGGATGTATATACATACACAACTCATCACGTGTCTCAGCATTAACGATCTATGTATACCACACATCATTATGAAGAAGACTATAAAGAAGACGATATATTGTTGGTGTTAAGCCCACGATCGGCAAAATGCGCACCGTTTCGTATAATATTAATAATAGTAATAATGCGTAAAAGCGAGGATTAAACGCGCCAATTGAAAAACAAACAATATTACACAATATATATATATTATATTATACACATAGATTATACTATACCGTCATTATTAACATCGTCTTCGAGACGTATAGTAAATACCTACGGCAAAGTGCGAAAGTCGTAAGCGTAAACTGTCTGTGGGGGGAGAAAGACGTGTGCTATACATATTATACCGAACGTAACGCATGAAATTCGATTGCAAATTTATCGATTGCCGTTTCACCTTTTTGTACCTACTCCTTATGTAATACCCGCCGTATATTATTTTAGAAGAGTATTATATTAATATGATAATCACGTGTAAGCGAACACGCGACATGTATATATCTACAACTAAACACTGTCGTATAGACAGATACATATAATCGTCGTATACGTTTAAGTATAATGATATTGTCATTGTGTTATATACATTCGCTAAAGTAACAGAAATAATAATAATAATAAAAATGAAATGCATGCACGCTCACATCCCTCTTCATTTATTTCGTGTAACCAATGTGCACGTTGAAACTGATTCGTTTTTATTGCTTCCGGACGGTTGGCGCCCCCCGAAAAACGAAATTCACTACTACATAATATTATTATTGCACCCAAGTGCCGTCATGTGAGAAACCGACAATGGCGGCAACCGCGATGAAAAACATTTATACTATTATCATTAAGTACTGTTGTTGTTATTATTATTATTATTATTATTATTATTATTATTATCATCGTCATCGTTAATCTGTATTATATTATTATTATGTGTGCGCACATGCACGTTGCACCCCGTCGAAGAAACTGGGCGCACGTGCCAAACGAGCAGTTTACGCATGTAACAGGTCGTTTTCATATATCACAAAGAAGCATTACACTGTCTAACATAGCCACTATACGCGTGCACAATAAAGTATCAAATATTATATAAATTATAATTTACGTGTATCTAAAACAGTAATAGCGTTTTCCACCACACTGCACTGACTGCACCAGTGCATATTTTTATGTTCCATCTGCAAGATTAATGTGCACTAAGTGGACTTTTTTATGTTTCACCTTAAT